>JAPKLW010000563.1:280366-309033 GCA_026898455.1 Plectranthus barbatus | reverse complement strand
GTCAGCCCCTTGTTTATAGAGATGGATGCAAGTGCCTCTGTTCCTCAACTTGAACACCTTCTTGAGTAACAAGGGGGTTACTCAAATTTCAGTTCCGGCCACAGTGGTAGTGAAAGCCTTCTTATCATCATCCATCACTGCGTTGGTATAGAACTGAGCCACCAAGTAGGGATGGAACCTCCTTGGTCGTGCCCTCAAATAATACACGATCCTCTACCCAGTCAGCTTGGTTGCAAGATAATCATCTGGACAGGCCTCTTGAACATCGGCCAAGTTTAAAATCTTTTCTTTCACCACCCGAGCTGCTCTCCTCTGCTCCGGTGAGCGCTACTTTGAACCATCCCTAAACAACTTCAGAACCTAATTGTAAGGGCGATCTTTGTATACCACCGGTTCTTCTTCTTGCCCTGATGTGGAAGTATCTCCAACCGGCTTTTGACGAGTTTTAGTCTTCCTAAGCATCTTCGGAAGGTAATGATCTATAATAAATAGAAGGAATAACTGTTAAATGGCTTGAATGCTCGGATTAAAATTTGAAGGATGAAGGTTTGAGACTTCGATAAAAATGGCAAAGTAATAAAGTTTTAACTGTCATTTTGCCATTGCTATATATAGGTTTGAATGATACAGATTCAATGGGTCTGTATAAGTCAACAACTAAAAGATCGACGGTTGTGAGGATGCATCGTTTGGACTATTTTTGACTGATTTGACGTGGGGAGTGGACTTGTCCACGTGGCAAACTCTGATTCATCATCGCATGTTATGCATTAAATGCATTGTATTAGATAAGCAACAATTTGAATTTAAAAAGCCCACCCTTATACGCATACTGACTAGTAGTCAGTTCCTAAACTAAGACTTAGAACTCAGTTTAATTCCGCAGACTTCCTTAAAAAATTCTTTAAGTATAGAATCCAAAACTTGGTTTTCTTGAAGAGTTAGTATGGTCCACCAAAACTTTTCAAAATCAACTAAGTGTCGAACGACCATACTGAGTAAGTGTCCTTCATAGTGAAACTTTGTCACAAAAGTAAGTTTCACTGATTTTGAGTAGACACCACTTAGCTACTACTCTTCCAAAAATGACTGAGTATGGAACCACCATACTGAGAGATAAACCAAGTCTGAAAATTGAGAGTTTGCACTCTGTTTTAATCCACTTCTGTCGTCTTCAATCACCTGATTTTTTCAATCTTCATATCATTTGGAACGTGTTTGTGACACCACTTGAAACAATCGAAAGATTTAACTTTCAAGCAAGCAAAACTAAGAGCTGGGACTTAGTTTTAGCCAGTATCACATCCATCGTACTTAGAAATTTGATAGAATGAGAAAACTAGAAAACTAAGAGCTAGGATTTAGTTTTATTCTGCATCTATTCCTCTTCGATTGATATCTCATCGAATTCCAACAAAACAAGCTTGATGCGCAGTTCCTTGAATCTGGTCTTAGAGAGTGGTTTGGTGAAGATATCTACCAATAGGTCTTCAGTACGAATGTACTCGATGGACACATCCTTCTTCTCGACATGATCTCTGATGAAATGGTGTCTGATGTCGATGTGTTTGGTTCTTGAGTGGTGTACTGGGTTCTTTGTGATACACATAGCACTGCTATTGTCACAATAGATAGGAACACACCCAGTCTCGACCTCATAATCAAGCAATTGCTGCTTGATCCATAGCACAACAACTAGCAGCGGCTACATACTCAGCTTCGGTTGTGCATGTTGCTACGGAGTACTGCTTCTTGCTGAACCAACTAATAGGCTTTTGCCCTAGGAAATAAATCAGAATAAGCATTAAGAGTGAGCTTGTCATTTTTGGTATAACAAATACCTAAGGATTTCATTTCCTTTATGGTATTTCACAATCCTCCTTGCAGCCTCCATGTGCGATTTCTTGGGGTTGGCTTGAAAGCTCGCACATACTCCAATAGAGTAAGAGATATATGGCCTACTTGCGGTCAGATAGAGAAATGATCCAGTGATACCTCTGTAACTCATTGGATTGGCTGCTTCTCCTTCTTCATCAAGGTTGATATGAGCACTGGGGCTCATAGGAATCCTCAAGGGCTTGGTCTTTTCTAGGAAAACTTGTTGATCAAGTCCTTGGTGTACTTCTTCTGGTTGATTAAGATTCCTCCTTCTGATTGGATGACTTGAAGACCGAGAAAATAAGTGAGCTTACCTATCATGCTCATCTGGAAGTTGCTTTGCATATGTTGGGCAAACCTCTCGCAAAGCTTCAAGTTCTTGCATCAAAAAATGATATCATCGACATAGATTTGAATCAATAAGATGTTTGCACCATCCTTGATCATGAAAAGAGTTGCGTTGATCCTCCCTTTCGGGAAACCGTTCTTCAGAAGAAACTGAGACATAGTCTCATACCAAGCTCGGGGTGCCTGCTTCAACCCATAAAGAGCCTTTCTCAGCTTGTAAACTTGGTTTCCTTCTTCGATGTGTGGGGGCTGTTCAACATAGACTTCTTCTTTGAGCTCCCATTTCAGAAATGCACTCTTCACATCCATCTGGAAGACTGTAATACCCCTCTAGTTTAGACAATTCATTATGCCTTCTTTTATGTTTTCTTTATGCTTTCTTTTATTTAGAATTTTAATATTTATTTTCACACACTTTTTGAATTATAGTTTTCATTTTCAATGCAAGTTTATTTTCTTTTAATTATGTCTTTTCCTTCAATTATGTCTAGCTAAATTCCTAGCCGGTTCTAGGTTTTGAATATTATTGTGGATGCATGTTTAGGATTAACTAATTAGGTTCATGATTCCTGTGTTTATTTTATAATTATAGATCAATTTAAGGACCGAGAGAGGTGACGATTAATTTAGATGTCTAGCTATTGATAGGGCCGAGAGGTGAATATTGATAGTGGGATTAGGAATGCATGATATACTCTATACTGTCCAACTGAAATGTATTAGACTGCAGGAATTGAACTGATTTGCTTATGAGATTGATTAATTTGGTGTTCTTGAGATCGAGAGGAGATAGTCACTAGTTAGTAATCTAGGTTATATTTGCCCGACCAAGGAAATATATCACAACTGCAGTATTCCACCTGTTGATTTAATTGGTTCTTACATATTATCCATAATAAGATTTCTGCCCTAGGATCTGTATTTCACTTTATTTGATTTAAGTTTTATTTTATTTTATCTGCCTAGTTTAATAATTCAAAACCTGATTTCTGAATTACTCAAACAAGTAATCTGAGACTATGCTTTAGTATATAGGACTATTTCGCGCAACTTTTCTCTGTGGGTTCGACTACCATAGGGTATTATAAATTTATTTGACCATTATTCTATTATTAATCTATTAGAAATAGCAGTGATCAGTCAACTTCCTCTTTTGTTCTTCAAGTTCGGCTCTGAGCTCTCTTCCTCCTTCTTTTGGTAGGAACGTGTTTGATGGAGATCTAGTTGGAAAATTTATCAAGATATTTCAAGAAGATTCATTGAAGATATGATTTATCTTGATAAGATTTGGTAGTTAGTTATTTAAGTAATTTTGGATTCTATCTTTTAGATATATTTTTTTCCTTAGTTTATTAGGATTTGATTTCATTATAAGATTAGGATTTGATTTCGTTAAGAAATTTGTATTTGATTTCCTTATTAGATTAGGAATTGAATATAGGCCTTGTTATGGAACAAACTATTCAGTTTTCAGTTCAATAATAAATTTGTGATTTATTTCTCCAATTCTGAAAACTCATGGATTTTTGTGGATTACCTTGAAATTCAATATTGACTTATCAATCGGCATTTTCATATCTGTTTGTGGTGTCTTTGATTATATCATTCGTTGTTGGATCAATTTGCTTCTTGGGTCGTAGGAGAATCATTATGGACTACGGTACTTGAAGGTTTTCGAATCCAAAGGTGTTGGATTTCCCCATCTTATCAATTTATCAGTTTGCTTCTGTGTTGCATCTGTGTTGTTTCTTTCGAGTTCTTGGGCTGCGATCTAAACCTTCCGGTCAAGACCACATTATTTTGGTATCTAAAGCCAGGTTTTGTCTTTCTTTTCCTTATCATTTTGGTATCTATCCAGGTCATGTCTTTCCTCTTCCATATCTTTTAGTTTCATTATTTCTTTTCTTAAGTGTCAATAAAAAATTCGTGTCTTATTTTGTTCCTGTCGTGTCTTTTGTGTCGTTCTTGATTCGCATATTTTCGTGTCTTTGAGTCGTTATTTTAGGGTTCTTGTTAGTCAAGATTTGAATTATTAGAATCATACCATATCTATTCAAATCTTTTCTTATCACTTATTTCCTTATTCAGTTCGAGAAATCGAGAAAGACAAAAGCACAGTTCAGATACCACTGGAGGTTCTTGGTGAAGCAGTAGTGGCAACTCAATCTAAGTCGATGCAGTCAATTCAAGAGACCAAAGAAGAGGAGTTGAGAGTTGCTACACCCTTGGAGAGTCATATGAAAGACGATGAAGGATTCGAGGTTTCCACTACACTCACTGTCATTAACAGTCCAGTTATGGGAATCCAAAGCCAGTGTCAAGTGCAGAAGACGACAGAGTTAGAGTTAATGACGTCAGTAGAGAAAATGGTTGAGAGGACCAGAGTTCAATTCAGTATTTTGAGGACCATTGGTTTGAAAAAGAAAGTGCATGAGATCAAGCAATGGCCAGTATTTGAAGATAATAGTACGCCATACAAACCAACTAAGGGTGATGTACGATGGTCAATTATATCTGTCACATTCGAGGATTTGAGGACAAATCCTTTCGAAGAAGAGGGGAATGATGGAGATCTAGTTGGCAAGATTTATCAAGATATTTCAAGAAGATTCATTGAAGATATGATTTATCTTGATAAGATTTGGTAGTTAGTTATTTAAGTAATTTTGGATTCTATCTTTTAGATATATTTTATTTCCTTAGTTTGTTAGGATTTGATTTCCTTATGAAATTTGGATTTGATTTCCTTATGAAATTAGGATTTGATTTCCTTATTAGATTAAGAATTGATTTCCTTGTTTGGATTTGAGTTTGCCTATATATAGGCCTTGTTATGGAACAAACTATTCAGTTTTCAGTTCAATAATAATTTTGTGAGTTATTTCTCAAATTCTGAAAACTCATGAATTTCTGTGGATTACCTTAAAATTCAAAATTGACTTATCAATTGGGACTTTCATATCTGTTAGTGGTGTCTTTGATTATATCATTCGTTGTTGGATAAATTTGCTTCTTGGGTCGTAGGAGAATCATTCTGGACTACGGTACTTAAAGGTTTTCGAATCTAAAGGTGTTAGATTTTCCCTATCTTATCAAGTTATCAGTTTGCTTTCGCGCTGCATCTGTGTTGTTTCTTTCGAGTTCTTGGGTTGCGATCTAAACCTTCAGGTGAAGATCATATCAGTGTATGTGCTGACTTTGAACATGAGGGTTGACCAAAAGATTTGTCAGTATGATAAGGTTTCTGTGATCTCTTCTTGAAGTCTTTTTTGACAAAGAAGGCAGCATCCTCTTCAGGCTGTATACTGGCACTTCTCACGGCCTCATTCTTGTTCACCATTTGTATATCCCACTCATGGGCTTGGAGATGAGTGAACACATCTTTGGTCGACATATTTGACAAATCTTTTTCCTTGAGGCAGGTTGTTTTTACAAACCAATCCTCTTTAGGCATCTTGGAAAGGATCTTTGCATTGAGGTCTACAATAGAATACTCTCTCCCCAAGTTCTTTAGTTCACAAACAATGACATTAAACCTTGCTTCCATAGATTTAATATTTTCACCGGGGAGCATTTGAAAAGATTCGTATTTATCTACGTAGTTTTAAAGTTTATTTCTTTTCATTTGATCGGTCTCATGGCAAAGGGTGCCAAGGAAATCCCAAACATGTTTTGTTGTTACATGCTCTAGTGCTACAACAACTAGAGCCTTCGGTAGGGATTGAAAATCATCTCCAGAGCCACTGCATCCAGATGAGCACAGGCTTTATTATCCGCGGTCCATTCACCAAAGGGCTTCTCTATTATCTCTGGTCCATTGCCTCCTCCAAGCTGAGTGTTAACATTGGTAATCTTGATAGGTCCGTTAGCAATAACATCCACCATTTCTGGATAGATGTTCCTTAGCATGATGAGAGACCTCTTTCTCCACATGTAGAAGTTTTCCGGAATATACTTGGAAAGCTTCATAACGTGAGCCATCTCTGTATAACTAAGCTTGAACACAAGAATCAAAACGAGTGCATGGAAATAGAGATCTGGTCCAAAGTGACTCAACACAACCTTGGTCTATAAGAATCTTGGCGCGTGATACCACTTGTTGTTCTCGAAATCGAAGAATATGATACGCAACGGAAAGCAAGTTTAGTAATGCACTTTTCCTCTTAAACTCAGTTTCGGGTTTATGGAAGTAAGCTTTAAGCTCAGAGAGTTCTTGAGTAAGTTTCACAAATATAAACTTTGATACTTAGCCAAGTATTGAAGGTTTTAAAAGTTAGTATGAGAAAACTAAGTCTGCTAAAACTTAAAGAAAGCAAATAAAAGACAGAGGATATTATAGTGGTTCAGACTTAAAAATCCAATGTCCACTCTTCTGAAATTGATCAGGAATCCACTAAGTTTGGTACAAGCCTCCTTACGATCTATGAATAGCCCTTCGGCACACCGTCCTTCGGTTTGCTATCGTCACAAGGTTAGGAACTCCTTGCTCACTTAGTCTTCAGGTTGAAGTGAGGACGCAACCCGCAGTCTTCTTCCCGGTGGGTTGGATATTTGCACGTTCTTCCCAGAACTCAGCTTAGTTGGCTAACGCTCACGAGAATCAGTGATTCAGAGTACAACACTAACTGCTATGAATATTACTTAGAAAAGTAATATTCACCAAAGTGTAGCTCCAGCCTAGTGCACTTAGACGGATGCAGGGAGAGACTAACTTGAGTTAGAAACTCAAGTCTCGTGTTAAGAACACGGAGTATCAGAGAACTTTTCAAAAGAAATTTTGGCAGAGTTTATGCTTATCTTTGCTTGAGAGTTCGTAACCTTTTCTGGTTGAAATGTAGACCTATTTATAGGAGCTCCCTGGATGTTTGAATTTCTGCCCGTTAGACTCAAAATCCCAGTCGTTAGAGATAGGAAGAATGATATCCAATCACAGCTATCCTTTGGTAGGTTTTCTCTACTCTGAAAAAGTGTACTTGCCTTGTACATTGTACCTGCTCTTGTCTGACTCAGTTTCTGTCCGAGGAATCCAAGTATGGGACATCCTTGTACGAACTTTTACTTGGTATTCAATACACTTTAAGTCTGACTTCGATTGGTTTGCCTTGTGTTCCTCGTGCTTATTGAGAGAGCCTCCATACCTACATTCCATGATTCAGTATGGGCAACCCTCATACTGACTTCTCACAAGTCAGTATGGTAACCTCTATACTGAGTTCCCAAACTCAGTATAGCCCTTGGCCATACTTAGTGAAACCAAGTTTCAGGCACGAGCACTTCTTCAATTATCGAGCATCTCTTTTGCTCGGTCTTCAGCACCTAAGTTCTATTACAACTCAAATAATCCTATACATGAATTACATTATAGAACTCTAGAAATTTAGTGCTAAAGTAAGTTTTGACATATCAAAACATCAAATTAAGGAGGGAACTAAAATTTAGTTCCTAAAACAACAGTTAATTAACAGGAAAAAAGATGCTCAAAAAATGAAACCTCAACCCCTATTTTTAGACAGGATAGGGGAGGGGTACTAGCTAACAACATGCTTGTGCTCGGCGCAAATCTCAAGACGACCCGGGATTTTCGGGCTTGGCTAGAATTTGTAACATCGTGCGCCGCCAAGTTTCCGGGATAGGTTTTGTCTTCCTCGCCACCGACCCTCAAACGTGGTCGATGTCGAGGGCTTCTTGAGGTCGGTGTCAAACTTCTACCTTAGGCACTTTTGGGTTCCCCAATTTTGAGTGAGCTCGCGTATTTTGGGCTTGTGATTGTTTGGGCCGACGAACTATTGAATGAGCCTTGGCCAACAAATATCTTTTTAAATTTAAGAAAAAATTAATTATTTATATTGGTTATTATGTATTTACGTTATTAGTTGCGAGTAAAAATTTAAATGACATTATACTCGATAAGATTCATACAAATATCGAGTCGAGATTTTCAATCCTATAAGTCAACTTAATTCATGATCATTCCTAAAAGTTGATCCACAATCAAATTGGTTTTGTCCGTCTGGTCCACGAGTTCGGTCAAATTAGCCTTTTTGATATTTTCTATTTTTTTTTTATAAAAAGAAAAGACAAGAAACTCGACTTCGACAGTTATCTAGATCGATACAAATTTATTTAATTCTATCTAAATTAGTTTTAATCTTTCGGTGTTAATCCCAATCTGGAATCGGTTTTTTTTATATTCCATCAATATCAAATTTTTTTAACATCCTTAAAATGTATATTAATACATATGTTGTACGCTCAAATCACATAAAACACAATCGCAATAACATGAGATGTTAAAATCAGATTTGAAATACTTTATTTAATATAATATTAGCTTATCCTTAAATGTTAATACATAACATGAAAGAAATAACAAAATAACAATTATCCACACATAGATAAAATTAGTAATTTGATAGGTACGTATCTAAAATATGCGATTTCGAGAACCCAACATATGATTAATAATTTTGCAAAGAAAAAATAACCCAAATTAGCATATGCATAAACATTCTAATTATAGAGCATAAATTATTATTATTATTATTATTATTATTATTATTATTATTATTATTATATATTAATCATATTTTAAGAAAACATATAAAATTCTAGTACATAATTGGTTAGAGACTTAGAGTATCTAAATTGAAATACAAGTTATAATCATATTTGTATTTTTTTTTCTGGAATATAAAATAATTGGGTTCATTTTCTTAAAGAATGCTGGCGCCAGCTCCGCTATTCACTTTTTCAAAAAAAAAGAAAATAAAGAAAAATCAATAATCGAAGTGTTTTTTTAGGAACGGTTCGTATTAGAATCAAATCCTATATTTTAAAATGGTGCTCCACTTAATATTTTATTACCATATTTATTAATTTTAGTTACTGTTATTACGAAAATAAATATTAATTAAAAAATAATATTCTCTAATTATTCATGAACAAAAATCAAAATTTTCAACATAAATTATATTTACAAATTAATCAAATTTTAAAACAAATATTAACTAAAAACTAAAATTGATTGTCATAAAATATTGTATATCCTAACTGGGTGGGAATGGGATGAACTATATAGCTGAATTAATAAATTAAAATTATTAAGAAAATATTAAATAATAGTTAATTAGTTCTAATAATGGAATAAATAGTGAAGTATAATAATGGGAGTAAGAGATCTTATTCACTCTATAGTGTTACTTCTTTTCTCAACACAACAAGGATTAAGATGGTTTTAGATTATTTAATCAATCAACTTTCTCTAACATTTATTTGTCAAGATTTGGGTGGATTAATAAAGTAGTTAAAATTGATGGTCAACTTCATGTTTCTATTTTTTATTATGATGTTGACAAATATAGTCTTCACAAATAAGTTTAAATGCTATTTTCCTAACCCTATGAACCCCTACGTGCGTTTAGTTATAAGTTGCTTTCTTCTTTATCTTAAATATATTTCATAGAAATTAAATTGAATTAAAGGATTATATGTAGATTTATTTTTTCAACTATTTGATACTCTCATATTACTTTTTTATATCTAATACAAAGAATTATTAAGTTATTTGTTAAACATACCCTTTTCTTTTAACTAAATATCCTCCGATTGATTCCAAAACGTAAAGAGTTCGTGTGTATGGAAACTGAAATGTGAGTGAAGTCAATAGAGTCTCGACTAACAAGTGAGTTAGTCAGCTGACAACTCAAATGTTTTAAGTTAGCCAAGAAGAGTTAAGAGTTCAATTGCATATATAAATAAACAATTGTTTGATTTTTAGAAATGAGTAATTTATGTAAAAGAAATATTAGAAAGTAAAGGTAAGCTAATGATTATAGTGGTTTAGATCCTAAATGATCTTACATTCACTCATCGTTCTTTTGAACGGAAATTAGTACACATGATAATTAAATATAGGTTGAAACTTAAGCTCTTCTAGTTACGAGAAGAATGTATGCCTTCTGGTTTCTGGGATCTTTAGTTGTTGAGCTTTACCACACTTGCTAGGCTCTTTCACTGACTTATATTGTGACTTTGAGTTCTTCACAAGAACATTGATTGTTTGTATGGAATTATATGATTTGCAGGTTGCTTTTGCATACTTTTAAGTTAGAGAACAATTGATAGTCATTCTGAGGAAGTTCAGCTTTGAATGTATTCTGCAAGTTGTTAACTCTCTCTCTTTTGTCTTGTGTTAGATATCTGGAAGTTGAACAATTGTTTTTGAATCAAATAAAATTTAATACTTAGCTGATTACAAGTGTAATCACGATAATTATATTTAGTTGAATAAACATAAAATCAATCACAATTCAATTTCAATTTGGATTAAAGTTTACAATTTTGTGGATTCTATCTCTATTCTTGCTTTGATTCTTCCCTTCGAATTTGATCTTCAAATGTTCTTCAGCGCGTTTAATGAATTTTTGCTTCGTTGGTCTCCTTGAACTTGGTGCTAAGTTTTTATAACATTAATCCAAAAGGCTTTTGCTTTGTTTTTGAGTCAAACCAATTTTCAGAACCTGAGCTAGTGCCTAAATCTTTCGTTGCATATCATATCACTCTAATCAGGAACCAACACACGCAAAATTGAAAGGGTAAAATACAAAAAAAAAGCATAAGAGATAGAAGGATTTTTATAATGGTTTCGATGCCTGAAGTTCTTACATCTACTCTTCAATCGCCAGAAGGATTGGAAAATTAGGACAGGGTTATAAGTGATGTCACTGGTCTATAGCAGTCACCAGAAGCTCCTATTTTCTTTGCCTGTATGCGCACCTAGCAAGTCAACGAAGTATCTTATTCTCTTCAGGTAGGTTCGTTTTACCACGAATGCGTCGTTGGGGCTCTTGAGCTGGAATGGC
This sequence comes from Plectranthus barbatus, assembly GCA_026898455.1. Classification (NCBI taxonomy): domain Eukaryota; kingdom Viridiplantae; phylum Streptophyta; class Magnoliopsida; order Lamiales; family Lamiaceae; genus Plectranthus; species Plectranthus barbatus. Next base: position 297,946 of record JAPKLW010000563.1, on the reverse strand, counting down.
TGGTGTAAGTTTGAGTTCCTTATAGAACGTAGCTATAGCTGGTTGTGAGTGTTGGTTTTTGAAAGGAATTCAAAAATCAATCTCGGATTCACCTCTGAGACTGAGTAAAATTTATAAAATAACTGTAAAAAAGAGTGCTAAGAGTATCATATTCGTCGACACAAAAAATTGACCGAACATTTGAAAATTAATTATGATGAGTGACAAAATCCATGGAACTCTGTAGATTTTGTAGCATCTTTAGCTATTTCTCAAAACCTTTTTTAAGTCGATACTCATCTTGAGTATTTATAGGCCTTCAAGTGATGAACTTGTATCCTGAAAGCATTATGATTAGTATATTATGAATAGTTTCTTGTAATATACTGAAAATCATTATTGTTGTATCACAATATTACATCTCATATGTGAATTAACAAGCATAAATTGCAAACTATCTTATCCTCCTATCTCGTTAATAGGGAAATCATACAGTGTGTTGTAGATCACAGAAGATTGTATGGATCGCTTGACCTAGAGGAATATAAACAGTTGTCACAGCTAAAATAGTCCCATGAAAGACTTTTGGTTTATGCTGCAACACATTTAGTATTTAGTACCTTATCTTGGTTTCTAGATGCGCTGGTATGTATGGTACGTATCGATAGGACCTAACTAAGATTGATTTTTTTATTCGACATTAAAAAAATCTAGATCTTGATGTCTAGACAATTTGTGAAGCCTAATGAAGGTTCAAGAAGTATACAAAAGTTTGAGTGTCACTTTGTGATGCTATGGTGGAGTGTCTTTCATGCACTTGCACATCTGCATCTAGGGTAGCAGTAAATTGTGTATGACTTCTATTTCTGAAATTTGGTAACCATATCCAGTATAGGATGGTGGCATTCCCCAAGTAACTCAGAAGGTTCATTATGTTAACGTCCTGCAGGCTGATTAAGTTCAAGCATAAATGAAAAGGTTGAGTGGTATTACTTAGAAATAAAGATATTAATTAATTTATAAGTTTGTGAGAGTTTTAATTAATTATAAACACATGTAACCTTAAAAAGAAGATATTGAAGGAGTTTGAAACAATATCCTTACTTGAAGAAGTCAGTGGTCCTTTGAGAAGGCAAATCCTTGCAAAAATGAAGGACCCAGAGAGTTTTACTACTCCTTGATCAATTGGAGGCAGAGATGTTAGGAGAGCCCTCTATGATCTTGGAGCAAGTGTAACTTTGATGCCACTATCATTTTTATGAAACTGGGCATAGGATGAGCCAGACCCAAAACAATCACATTATAGCTGGCTAATAGATCAATTGTCCATCCAGAAGGAAAAAATTGAAGATGTTCTAGTGAGGGTAGATAAATTCATCTTCCCAACTGACTTCATCATTTTAGACAATGAGGCAGATAGAGAAATGTCGATTATTCTAGGCAAGCCCTTCTTGGTCACTGGAAGGACCCTGATTGATGTTGAGAAAGGGGAAGTGATAATAAGAGTACATGAAGAGCAGACTACTTTTAACCTGTACAACACTATGAAGATACCTGATGATTCATAAATTTTTTTTGCTATGGGGATATTGGAATATGTAGTTGAAGAATATGCATCAAACATTCAGACCGAGGAAGTTGAGAAGGATGAAATGATAGAAGAGGATAATGCAGCATGGGTAGAGCATAATAGAAAGTTTGGGGGAGCTAGAGCTGCATTTGAATCACTGGACTTGATGAGCAGGGAACAGAATGAACCTAAATCATCACTAGAAGAACCCCCAGAGCTGGTGCTCAAACCTCTACCAGCCCACCTGAAATATGTGTACTTGGGAGAATCTGAAACCTTGCCTATTATCATAGCATCTAACCTAAAGGAATAGGATGAACAAAGTTTATTTGAAATAATTAACAGAGTAGGGCTGATATAAAAGGGATTAGCCCTACTCTCTGTATGCATAAGATATTATTGGAAGATGGGAGCAAGAATTCAGTTCAGCCATAGAGGAGACTGATTCCTAACATGAAAGAGGTTGTGAAAAAGGAAATTATAAAGTGGTTGGATGCAGGGATTATCTTTACAGTCTCAAATAGTTCATGGGTTAGTCCAGTGCAATGTGTTCCTAAAAAGGGAGGAGTCACTGTGATTCAGAATGAGAAATAGGAGATGATAACCACAAGGACAGTTGCTGGCTGGAGGATTTGCATAGCCTGTAGAAAATTGAATGATTCAAACAGAAAACCCACTTTCCACAACCTTTTGTGGACCAAATGCTGGATAGATTAGCAGGGCAAGAATACTACTGCTTCTTAGATGGGTATTCTCGGTACCATCAAATTGCAATAGATCCAGAGCATCAGAGTCTAACTACTTTCACATGTCCCTATGGTATATTTGCATTCAGGAGAATGCCATTTGGACTCTGCAATGCTCCAACAACTTTTTTAGAGTTGTACGATTGTGATCTTCTCAGAAATGATAGAGAATGGTCTTGAAATGTTTATGGAGGATTTCTCAGTGGTTGGGGAGGATTTCAGTGCTTGTTTGAGAAACCTGGAAAAAGTGTTGTAACTTTGTGAAAAATCTCAGCTAGTTCTCAACTAGGAGAAATATTATTTTATGGTCCAGCACAAGGTAGTTCTAGGGCATAAGGTGTCAAGAAAGGGTATTGAAGTGGATCCTGCAAAAATAGAGGTGATTGATAAGATACCCATTCCAAATTCAATGAAAGGCGTAAGAAGCTTCCTGAGACATGCTGGTTCTTACCGAAGGTTCATAAAAGATTTCTCTAAGATAGCAAAACCACTGTCTGAATTGTTAGAGCAGGATATAAAATTTGATTTCAGTAGACACTGCGTGGAAGCTTTTACAAAGTTGAAGGCAACATTGGTGACAGCTCCTGAGATGCAGCCACCTGACTGGAATGCACCTTTTGAATTAATGTGTGATGCAAGAAATTATGCTGTGGAGCAGTCTTAGGGCAGAGAAAAGACAAGATATTCATGTCAATATACTATGCCAGCAATATTATGGATGGAGCTTAAAGGAATTACACAACCACAAAAAATGAATTTTTGGGTATAGTATTTGCTTTTGAGAAATTCAGGTCATATCTGGTGGGAGCTAAGGTCACAGTGTTTACCGATCATTCTGCAATTAAGTATGTGATGGCCAAGAAAGATGCTACACCAAGACTGATCAGATGGATACTCTTATTGCAAGAATTTGATATGGAAATTAAAGATAGAAAATGAACAGAATATCATGTTGCAGACCATCTGTCAAGATTAGAAAACCCTTTTGGAGTGGATGATACAGTTCAGATCAATAACAATTTTCCAGATGAACAATTGATGGCATGCAGTGAGGAGGCACCCTGGTTTGCAGACTTTGCTAATTACTTAGCCATTGGGAGAAAGCCATATGGACTACATGGGCAGCAGTTGAAAAGATTTTTGCATGATGCAAATCTATTATTGGGATGATCCAACTCTATATAGGCTAGGCCCTGATCAAGTCTTCAAGAGGTGTGTGCCAGAGTATCAAATCCCATCCATCCTGAGAGAATGCCATGCTTCAGCATATGAAGGGCATTTTGATGGACAGAGAAAACCAACAAAAGCTCTTCAATCTGGTTTCTTCTAGCCAGGAATCTTAAAGTATGCTTATCAGTTTGTTAAGAATTGTGATAGATGCCAAAGAGTGGGAAATCTGCCTACCAAGAATGCCATGCCTCTGAATAACATCATTGAAGTGGAGTTATTTCATGTGTGGGGAATGGACTTTATGGGACCATTCCCATCATCTTTTGTGAACGAGTACATCTTATTTGTTGTGGACTATGTGTCTAGGTGGGTGGAGGCATGTGCATGTGCGCACAATGATGCTGCAACAATAATGAAGTTCTTACATAAGAACATCTTTACAAGATTTGGCACACCTAGAGCAGTAATCAGTGATGAAGACACTCATTTCATTAATAAGAGCCTATCTTCTATGCTCTCCAAATATAACATCAATCACCGACTGCATACCACCCACAGACTAATGGGTTAGCAGAGCTCTCCAGCAGAGAAGTGAAGAGGGTTTTTGAGAAAGTAGTGAACACCACTAGAAAGGACTGGTCAAAGCACTTGGATGACTCTTTGTGGGCTTACAGAACAACTTACAAAACTCCACTGTGGATGTCTCCATACATGTTGGTTTTTGGGAAAGCCTGCCATCTACTCTTAGAACTGGAACATATAGCTTATTGGGCAACTAGGAAGCTCAACTTTGATCCAAAAATCAGTGGAGCAAAGAGGCTTTTGCAATTGAATGAGTTGAGGCTTCAGTGTTATGAGAATGCAAAGCTATACAAGGAAAAGGTGAAGAAATGACATGATAGCAAAATTGCAGAAAGAACCCTAGAGGAAGGACAGGAAGTGCTTCTATTCAATTCCAGGTTGAGGTTGTTCTTTGGGAAGCTGAAATCCAGATGGTGAGGACCCTTTACCATTGTAAAGGTCTACCCTTATGGAGCAGTAGAATTGAAGGATAAAAACACTAGAAACATATTCAAAGTCAATGGTCAAAGAGTGAAACAATACCATGGTGGGAGCATTGAAAGAAAGAAGGCTTCCACTCAAGTCAAGGAACCGTGATGAAAAGGTACCCTAAGTCATATTGAGGATTAGATGATACATGTGATGATGGTTCAGGACTTTACTTTTAATAGTTCTGTTTTTAGATTAACTTTAATTTTATGCCAAGATAGATTTAATTAAGCAACATGTAGTAATGCTACAGCCTATGAGTAGCATGTACATAGTGTAAGTTTAGGTTTAAATTTCAGTGTTAGTGAGGCAGTATTTTTATCAAGTAAAAATTATCGAACACGAAGACTCAATTCGCCCGTTGTTTAAGTAAAAGGTATTGATTATGGAACTTAATATCTAGACGTGATAAAAGAACTTTGAATGTCCAATTGTAAACTACCTAAAATTCTATGATTAATGAAAGCAATTAAATAAAACACCAATGCAACTACGTAAGATTTCCAAAGAGAGTACAGTTGAGGAACATAGGATGGATTGGGGTAGATTATGAATATGTTTGGACTTGCTAACTTTACGAAACAATTTCAGTAGATAATTTGGGTCAATTCACCTAACTCTAGTTATTACCCTTAGTACCGGTGCAACAACCGTAGATTAATCTCGATCTCAACCTAAGTCTAAGTATATTAATCTCGATTAACTCCCCTAAAGCTCAAGAATTTAATGACCTAGATGTCAATTCACCTATCTTCTAAGTGAAACAACACCTAATTATTATTGCAATCCCCTCTAATTAACAAACTTATCAAGTTAGTTCATTGAGGCATACTTTCCAACACATGGTGATCAAGCATGAAAGGAACACAAATTCAAATCCACAATAATAATCAAACCCTTGAAAACTCAATTACTCAAATCCAACAATATTCAAATCAATCCCAATCACATCCAAATCCTCAACAATGAGTTTAGCTACTCATGAATACAATGAAAAACATCAAAATCCCGAATTGAATCATAGAAGAGAAAGAGAAAACAAGAAAGCTTAGTGTTTTTAAGATGAATCTTCAATTCTAGCTTCCAAGACTTCCTTCCACCTTCGATTCCCAGCCTTGAGACGTGAATTTCGCTTATATTTCGTACCTTTTTCTCTCTAGGGTTTATAAAAGTCGAACCCTTATTTTGTGACATCCCTTTGCCTTTTATAGTTGAGAAATCCGCAGCCCCAACACTTCGATCCCGAGCAGAATCTGCTTTGAAAACTTCCATCCCGAGCGGGATGGAATAAGCTTCTCGCTGAAAAACCACGATAGGTCCCGAACGGGATGGATTGGTCCCGAACAGGACGGGCTTCGACCTTCCCATTTTTCTCTCCTCAATTTCACGCCAAATTTCCGAGTTCCGAACGCAATGGGGCATCCCGAAAGTGGGTTCCGAACGGGACCGAGCCGTCCCGAACGGGACGGGCTTCGACCTTTGTCTTTTTCTTCCTTTTTTTGTCCCGAACGGGACATGTGTGTCCCGAACGGGATTCACTTCGCCCTCAGCTACAATTTTGCTCCAAAACTTGAATTTCTAACTCGTTTTATGTCCTGCGCACTCAAAACAACTCTCGAACACCCAGTGAAGGAAAATCAATAAAAAGAAAAGATATGTGTGTGATTTGTGCACCTAATCTTCATCAAATCATTCAATTCAAACTCCAAAAATAGTACAAATTACACACATATCAAGCCCCCCAAACTTAAACCTTTGATTGTCCTCAATCAAAAACAAAAACTAGATTTTCATTCGCTTGGTGCAATGCTTCATGGCTCACCACTATCTATCAATGCATATTTCGATCTCACAAAGTTTTCATTATCCACCATGTTTGGATTAATGCTAAGAACTCAACCTTATCGGCATGTGATCATATAAGGTGTAACACTCGCACTCAGCTGTATAAGATAAAAAATTTCTTTCTCTCAAGCACAAGTGCACAAGTTTCATTCATATCGTTCATCTCTACCACATTAGTTCACATTGAAACATTGTTCCAGAATCAAATAGGACTTTTATCGGGTTGTAACGTGGCTTACTAACAGGTAGGGTGTTTTAGGCAAAAGTGACTCATTCATCCCGACCCTCTTCTCAACATTCAACCAATCAACCCTTCAACACCAAGTAAATACTCCAATTCCATAATCTGATAAATTCCTCAACTTGTATCAATCAATATGCATTCAAACCTCTTTTCAATTATTTGTTCTTTCTTTTTCTTTTCCTCTTTCTCTTTTTCTCTTTTCTTTTTCTTTTTCTTTTTCTTTTTCTTTTTCTTTCTACTTCCCCAAAAAATTCGCCAAATCATCATTTTCAATTCTCTCACAAAGTTCAATCCAAGCACTCATTTCTTCTCATCTCAGAATTCATCCCAACACACAAACTTGTTCCTAAGGACATATGAATGAATTAAAGGCTCAAAGTGGCACCAAAACAATGGTTAGGGTAATTATGTTTCCACCTTATTCTCCAACAGTATCAAAGGTAGGTTCTAAGAAGGAATGGCCTAAGTTCATTTTCTAGTTCAATGTAACATGTTAAACTCAGTGGTATCGACAGACTCTACTCATTCCACTTGTGCCTCGCCTCTCACAACCAATCAATAATGAGGTAAAATAGACTCATTAGGCTCAAATCTCACAAGTTTAAAGTTGTTGAGTTTTAAGCATTAATATAACATGACGTCAAATGCCAAATTTGTTCAACTAAAAACATGCATCAACTTCAAGTTATTCCGCCCTATCATAAGCTCAAACGATTCAAATCATGTTCATGCTTCGTCACGAATGCAATCTCAAGCCTAAGTTATCACAATCAAGCACACTTCACTTGCAAGTACTCAAACTCAAAATAAATCATTCAATTCATGCTTAGTGTGAGAGTTAAGTGTTAGAGTGTGTGTACCCAAATTCCGACAGTTCAACCAGGTGGAAATTCGGCATGGTTCCGCTTGTTAAAGCTCTATCCACCTGTATCATCACCATAGCAAAAAGCAACAACCCACAATTTCCAAAAATCAACAACCTCCATCAGTCACAGATTAATCATTTTACAACCAAATCGAAATACTTCAAAACAACTACATCAAATGAATCCTAAATCGAACTAACTAGATATTCAGTACAATAGAAACGCAATTAAAACAGTTCCAACATAACAAGTAAAAAGGATAGGGATATAGAGAGAACCGGTGTCCGTCCAACCCCCCAAACTTAGTCCGAAGACGACTAAGTTTGAAAAGGCGGAAAGACGGTGATCATTGCTGGGTAGAGCCCGGAGCATCATCATTCCTCCTGCGCCTCTGATAGTAAGCAGGAAACTGAGCAATCAAGTTGTTCAGCTCAGTCTCGACGCCGGATAATCTGTCGTTTACTCCATCAAATCTCTGCTCCATCTAAGTCCTCTGGGTACCCAAATCAGCTCTCAATTCGGTCGCCTCAGTCGCCAAGCCGGCCATCCTCAAGTCCAGTCCGGCCATGGAAGATGACATGCTCTGCATCATCTCCAACATCTCAGTCTGCCAGGGGCGACGGCCTCCAACCGAAGACATCCTGGCGCCCTGCTCGTGCTGCGGCTCCTCCTCATCCATGGACTCATCCTCATTATCCTCCTGGACAGGAATAGTATGCTCATAACTTCCATACGTCCCATCTTGGCCTTTTCTGTACCATCTGGCTCTGTGCTCGGGCGAGTCCAACAATAGATTTGCCGCGGAATCTGGAGCAATAATGGTGGTGGCAGAAGTATTAGGCAACATCATCCAAGCATCGCCGACAACCCTACACAAGACAGCATTCTCTCGGGGGATAGATATGTATTTCGCCAGCGTGAGCACCGGGAGGTCCACCACAGACGATGGCACCTCCGTGCCTTCCCGAGGGATCTTGAAGTGGTCGAGGATGGGAGTGATCAGGCCACCACAATAAATGTTGGTACGGGTGGGGCTCGACTCCAATTGTCCATGGCCACAGCAGCCATGGAGAAGGGGACTCCAGCAAGCAAGGAATGGAGCAGATAAAGCTCCGAAATGATGACGTTGTTGCTATCATGGCGTCCGGAGACCGAGTTCGCAACGGTCTTGTGGATGTAACGCAGGACCGGGCTCCTAATGAGAGAACCCTTGGCCAGCTTCATCCTTAGTGTCCCCAAAACTATCTCGCCAGAGATCATTTGCCAGCAGTCCTTGGGATGGAAGTCATCAGGTATGTATTTCAGCTCCTGTGCACAGCCATAAATAGCATCTAGCTCTGCACGCTCCATAGTGTATCGGTTGCCCCTCATTTTGAATGTTAGGTGGCTAGGCCAGTTTCTGGGGCTCCTCCGCACAGAAGCGAACGCCAAGAATTCCCTTGTTTGCTCCTCAACCGCCGGCCACCTTTTCTCGAGCAAGGCATCCCATCCAATATTCCTCAACAAAGTTTTGACATCCTCCTTGATGCCCAATGCGGTAAGAGTTGTTGGGCACGGGTATTTGGAACCATGCACCACACACTTGCTCAGGGCCTTTAGCGCCTTGTACTCATCGTCGGAGAAATTAGTGGGGCGTGCAACACGGGTATTGGGTGCCATATTCTCTGCAACAATGAAACCACAATTCATACACCCATTCCATAAAATATCCGATTGTCAAAGCACCAAGAATTTCCCACAATAAATCATGTTCATGAAGAATTATCATAGCAAAATCAGAAACCCACAATTCACATTAGTACAACCACAATTTAAAGATTTAAATCAAGCCCCAAAAATTGCAAGTAGCATCAACAACCTCCAAGTTTCACAAAATCTCCATCAATCAAATTCAATCTCAAGAAACTATGCCCAATAACAGCAATATATATAGAATTCAAACACCAAACATGTATTGAGGTATTAAATCGAACACCTTATGTTCATCAACCATAAAACCGTAGGCTAGAACTCTAAGCATGACTCATCCCCAATCAATCCATTCAATACTCAATAATCAAACTAAAACATGAAATAAACATGAAAGAGGAGGAGAAATTACCTTATGTTCGCCGAAAAATCGAAGGAATGCAAGGGAAGGAAAAACGATACCGTTCGGTAGAGAGAGGGGCGAGAAATGAACTCATCCCGCGCGGCCTGTATTTATACTCGCGAACGGTCCCGAATGGTGCAGCCCTATCTCGTTCGGGACGGCTCGACCGGCCCGGTTCGCGCCTGCAATTAGACCGGTCCCGAACGGGACACATGGAACCCGTTCAGGATACACCACGGTGAATCCAAAATTCCGCAAAAAATCCCATTCCGAGCGGGAAGTGAAGCTCCTGCTCGGGATACATCAAAATTCTCCTGATGTTATGCGTCCCGAGCAGGACAAGATGGTTCCGCTCGGGATTGAGTTCGGCTGATCAATGATTTCTTGATTTTTTTGCATCCCGAACGGGACAAGATGGTCCCGCTCAGGATTTGTCATGGTCCTTCGCGTAATTTTCCCCCAAAGTGAAGTATTTTTGTCCATACATCACTCCAATCAACTTCCAACAATCATTAGTAACACAGAGTTCCTCCCAAATTTAATACAACGCAAAAAAATATTAAAAACACATGCATTCTAATCTATCAATGAAAACAAGACAAGTAAATCAAACTTGGGTTGCCTCCCAAGAAGCGCTGCATTTAACGTCGGGAGCTCGACGATCTCACCTACTTACCTTCATGCAAGGGAGATTTCATTCACAGTTCGAGGTTGCTCGGAAGTGTGAAATCGCTTTACCTGGTGCCCATTCACCTTGAAGTAGTGGCTATCTTCAGTCTCCAGTTCCAAAGTACCATTCTCGAACACTTCTCGCACTTTGTATGGCCCTGTCCAACGAGAACGAAATTTACCTGGAAATAATTTCAAACGAGAGTTAAAAGCAAGAACCATATCACCTTTGTAGAACTTCTTCACTCGAATCTGTCGGTCGTGAAACCGTTTAGCTCTCTCCTTGCACAACTTTGTGCTCTCATATGCCTCGTGTCTCCACTCATCGAGCTCATTCAGCTTCTGCACCCGGTCCCCCTGAGCTTTCAGAAAATCCAAGTTCAATGTCTTGATCGCCCAAAATGCCTTGTGATCAACTTCAACCGGAAGATGGCAAGATTTGCCATAGACCAACTGGTACGGGGACATGCCGATCGGTGTCTTGAAGGCTGTCCGGTAGGCCCACAAAGCCTCATCAAGTCTCTTACTCCAGTCCTTCCTATTCAATACCATTTTCTCGAGCACCTGCTTGATCTCGCGATTGGCCAGTTCAGCCTGCCCATTGGCTTGCGGGTGATAAGTTGTTGTTACTCTTTATCGCACCCCATACCGAGCCAGAAGTTTATCCATGAGTTTGTTGCAGAAGTGACTGCCTCCATCACTCACCAAAGCTCTGGGAATGCCAAATCGAGCAACTAAAGCCTGCAAAAACTTAAGCACCACTTGAGAGTCATTAGTAACAGTGGGTATGGCCTCCACCCATCGAGACACATAATCCACAGCAAGAAGAATATATTTAAAACCAAAAGATGGGGGAAAAGGGCCCATAAAGTCAATGCCCCATACATCAAATATGTCAACCTCAATAAAGATCTTTTGGGGCATCTCATCCCTTCGGGTTATATTCCCCATCTTCTGGCATCTATCACACGTTCTTACCATAGCAATACAATCCTTAAAAACAGAAGGCCAATAAAATCCGCAAGCTAGTACCTTCAATGCGGTTCGGTTTGCACCAAAGTGACCCCCACTTACCGAGTGATGGCACTCCTCAATAATCTTCCTCCATTCGCTCTGATGGACACACCTGCGAATAATACCGTCAGCACATCTGCGGAACAGATAAGGCTCTTCCCAGTAGTAGAACTTGGCCTCCTTCAGAAATTTCTTCCGCTGATAGGGCTCCAAATCAAGAGGTAATACACCTGCAACCAGAAAGTTACAGAAATCAAAATACCATGGAACACTAGCAACTGCCACAGTCATAATTCTCTCATCAGGAAAATCTTCCTTAATCAAACTATCCTGATTTTCACCCTCAACTGGATTCTCTAACCTAGAAAGATGATCTGCAATTACATTCTCACAACCTTTCTTATCCCTAATCTCCATGTCAAACTCTGGCAAAAGCAAAATCCATCTAAGCAACCTAGGCTTTGAATCAGTTTTAGCAAACAAGTATCTAATTGCTGCATGATCAATGTAGACTACATATTTTGCGCCTATTAAATAAGCACGAAACTTATCATAGGCATTAACAATAGCAAGTAATTCTTTCTCAGTCACAGTGTAATTTAATTGAGCAGGATTTAACATTTTGCTAGCATAGGCAATAACTCTAAAAATTTTATCCCTAATCTGTCCAAGAGCTACCCCCACAGCAGAGTCACTAGCATCACACATTAAAACAAAATCCTCCTCCCAATCCGGAGTCACTAACACAAGAGTTGTTACTAATGCGCTTTTCAACCTCTCAAAAGCCTTCACACAGTCTTCACTAAAATCAAAGGGGACATCTTTCTCTAGCAAACTACAGAAGGGTTTGGTTATCTTGGAAAAATCTTGGATGAATCTCCTATAAAACCCAGCATGTCCCAAGAAACTCTTAACTGCTTTTACTGTCTTAGGCAAGGGGATTTGTTCAATTGCTACAACTTTAGCCTTCTCAACCTCTATCCCCCTACTAGAGACCTTATGTCCTAACACAATTCCCTCTCTAACCATAAAATGACATTTTTCCCAATTTAATACTAGGTTAGTCTCCTCACATCTCTGCAACACGGTTTTTAAATTCTCTAAGAAATCATCAAAAGACAAGTCAAACACAGAAAAAATCGTCCATAAAGACTTCCATAATGTTTTCAATAAGACCATGAAAGATGGACATCATACACCTTTGAAAAGTTGATGGTGCATTGCACAGCCTAAAGGGCATCCTCCGATAGGCAAAAATCCCGTAGGGACAAGTGAAGGTTGTCTTGTGCTGGTCTTCAGGTGCCACCACAATCTGATTGTATCCGGAGTATCCATCCAAGAAGCAATAATGAGACTTTCCTGCAAGACGATCAAGCATTTGATCAATAAAGGGTACAGGAAAGTGATCTTTAAGAGTTGCATTATTTAAAGCCCTGTAATCAATGCAGAAACGCCATCCTGTAGTCAGTCTCTCGATCACTTCTTCTCCTCCTGGCTTGATAACCTTCTCGAACCCCCCTTTCTTGGGAACCATGTGAGTCGGACTGACCCACTCACTATCACTCGGGGCATAGATGATATTATTATCCAGCAGCTTCATCACTTCCTTTTTCACCACCTCTTGCATCTTCGTATTCAGTCTCCTTTGAGGTTGTCTCTTTGGCTTGCTCCCTTCTTCAAGAATGATTTTATGCATCACAATAGACGGATTGATCCCCCTTATGTCGGAAATCTGCCACCCTATAGCTGATCTGTGCATTCTCAGGACCCTCTTAAGCTTTTCAATCTCCACATTAGACAATGCAGAGTTAACAATGACTGGATAAGTGTCTTTCTCCCCAAGGAAGATATATCGGAGGCTATCTGGCAGTTCCTTCAACTCCACCACTGGGGCTTCGTTCTTGCTTTTTTCCTTCTTCAATCTTACCTCTAGCTCTTCCTCCTTAGTCCTCAATTCCAGAAACTTCACATCCTGCTTTGGTCTGACCTCTGGTGCATCTTCCAATGCATTCACCATCTCTAGCAACTCATCACAAACCTCATAAAGCTCATCAAAATCAAGGTTAGAGTGCAAAGAATCATGAATAACCTCTTCCAGAGCATCTTTTTTCTCATGACCAAATGACAAGGGAAAAGATAATACCTCCATGTTGTTGCACTCATCAACTTGTCCTCATGTTTCTTCATCGCATCTGACATGGAGAATGTAATCTTCTGGTCATTGAAACGGAGAGTCAGCTCTCCTTTCCTCACATCGATCAAGGCTCCTCCTGTACGCAAGAACGGTCTCCCAAGAATTAACGGCACATTCTTGTCATCCTCCATATCCAGAACTACAAAATCCGCGGGGAATATAAAATCCTTGACTCGGACCAGAACATCTTCTACAATTCCCTTTGGCTGTGATAGTGAGCGATCTGCCATTTGGAGAGTAATGGTGGTCGGTTTGATCTCCCCAATCTGCAGTCTATTGAAGATAGATAGCGGCATCAAATTAATGCTCGCACCCGAATCACACAATGCATGGCCAAACTCCAATCCACCAATGACACAGGAGATGGTGAAGCTCCCCGGATCTTGCCTCTTGATAGGCATCTTTTTCTGGATCACTGCACTGCACTCTTTAAATAAGTTCACAGTTTCGAACTCCCCAATTTCCTTCTTTGCGTCACCGATTCCTTCAGGAATTTTGCATAACCAGGAATATCTTGCAAAACTTCCAGCAATGGAAGATTGATCTGCACCCATTTCAGATGGTCTAGAGACCTTGCAAACTGTTTGTTCATCTTATTCTTCACAAATCTCTGAGGAAAGGGTGTTGGATTTTTCCGTGAACCGAATCACCAAAACCAAACTGAACCGGATCGATCTATGGATATTGCTCATAATTAATTTCTCAAAACCCTAGCATGCTCCTATGAATTTAATACGAAGAATTGTGGATCGAGAGATTTACCGAAACTCCGTAGTGTCTGTACCGATCTTTTTCGTTTGAATTCCAAACTTTAATTCAACCACGCAATTCGAATTGTCTGCGGAAACAGAAATTAGCAATCTAATTTCAAAACAAATTCGAAATAAAGAAATAGAGAAAGAAGAAGTTTTGTTCTCCAGATCAGGTCTTCAGATCTGTGTTCTGGTGCTATTCAGATCTACTACTGCTGAGGACTCCATAGATCTGTGGCTTGAGCAGGACCAGAATTCAAAAATTCTCCTCCTTTCCCTTCTCAAAAACGGCGCCCCCTCTCTCTCTTAGGTTTAGGGTTTTTCAACTTTGTTACAACTTATGAGAGAGAGCTGTCTATTTATAGACCTAGGGTTGGAAACCGTAATGGGCCATTTTGGGCTCAATTCAGCACACTTGTTGGGCCAGACCTGGGACCTAATGCAAATAATAAAGTGGGCCTATAAATTAATTAATTCCCATGTCCACAACCCAGGACACAATTAATTAATTAATATTAATTCTTTTTCACCACATAATTAATACTGACCTACCCCTTTATTACCACGATATGAGAACGGGTTGCATTAATTGAGAATCCCCATATTTAAGGTTACCGGACATCCATTAATTAATCGGAGCCTCTGACAAGCTCTAACTACAGTTAATTAATATCTTATAATTCCTGAGTAGTATCACTCAAACCTTATCACTCGTGCCTGAACTTAATCAGCCTGAAGGACTTTGGCACGATGAATGTTATTGAGCTCCTCAGGGAATGTCCCCATCCTATTACTCGGATATGGTTACCTAAGTTCAGTCTCAGGCGGTACTACACGAACTGTTGTTACCCAAGATGCGGATATACGAGCACGTTACTCAGGCTCTCCACCATGGCAAGTCAAAGCAACAGTCAACCCGTGCAAACCCCTGAACCTTCGTTAGGGTTTGGACTCAATCAATATAACGAGATCTTTTTTTCGCTGATGTCAGACAGACGAATATATCTCACTGCGGTCCATCAATACGCCACCTCTGCGTACCAGAGTATACAAAGCCCATCAATCTCCCACTGATACTCAAAGCATAACTAAGCTATTACAGAGTATACAGTCCGTCTATCTAGTCTGCTGTCTTTAACCATTATCAGTGGTCGGCATCCACCTCAGACCCAGCTCACGAATATGTCTTTCGTAAACTTTCTGCGGCAAGCTCTTTGTAAACGGATCAACAAGATTGTCAGCAGTGTCAATCTTCTTAATCAGCACATCACCCCTCGATACGATTTCTCGTATGATATGGTACTTTCTCTTTATGTGTTTGCATGCCCTGTGAGACCGCGGTTCCTTTGATTTTGCCACCGCACCAGAGTTATCACAATAAATTGTGATGCTCCTCGGCAAACTCGGGATCACGCCCAACTCTAAAAGGTAGTTCCGGAGCCACACCCCCTCTTTCGAGGCGTCGGAGGCGGCGACGTATTCTGCCTCCATGGTGGAGTCAGCAATGCATTTCTGCTTTGAGCTCCTCCAAGATACAGCTCCACCTCCCAGGGTAAACACATAACCTGAGGTCGATTTCTTCTCATCCTGGTCCCCTTGGAAATCCGAGTCTGTATAACCCACAGGGCCCAGATCCTCACTTTGATAAACTAGGCAGAAATTCCTAGTTCTCTTCAAATACTTGAGGATATGCTTTACAGCAGTCCAGTGCGCCTGTCCAGGGTTAGACTGATATCTTGCTACCATGAGAACGGCATAACAGATATCTGGCCTGGTACACAACATCGCATACATGAGATTACCCACTGCCGAAGCATATAGTACAAGACTCATCTCGTCTTTCTCCCGCTGTGTCTGAGGACACTGCCCACTAGAAAGACGAACGCCATGTCTGAAAGGTAGTAAGCCTTTCTTGGCAAGTTGCATGCTGAACCAGGCTATCACAGTATCCACATAGGATGCCTGGGATAAGCTCAACATTCTTCTCTTACGATCTCGTAAGACCTTAATCCCAAGATTGTAGCCAGCTTCTCCCAGATCCTTCATTTGGAACTGTTCGGATAACCAAACCTTGATTTCGAACATCACTCCCTCGTTGTTTCCAAATAGGAGTATGTCATCAACGTATAGTGCAAGGAAGACCACGCTCCCACTGACACAAAGTCGGTAAACACAACTTTTGTTTTCCAACTGTGCAAATCCATAGGATTTAATCACATCGTTGAAACGTAAGATCCACGACCATGAAGCTTGTTTAAGTCCATACAAGGACTTCCTAAGCTTCCAGACAAGATGTTCTTCGCCCTTGCTTATGTAACCCTCGGGTTGCTGCATATAGATGTCCCTACCTTCTTCAAGGTAACCGTTTAGAAAAGCGGTTTTGACATCCATCTGCCAGATCTCGAGGTCCATATGCGCAGCTATGGCAAGGAGTATCCGGATGGATTTGAGCATGGCTACGGGTGAAAAGGTTTCATCGTAGTCAATGCCCTCTTTCTGACTATAACCCTTTGCCACCAGCCTGGCCTTGAAAGCCGTGATCTTTCCATCCGCCCCTTTCTTTCTTTTGTATACCCATTTGCACCCTATGGCCCTAAAGCCATTCGGTAAATCAGTTTTCTGGTATACATCTATAGCAGTTATGGATTCAATTTCAGAATCCATGGCGACACACCATTTGGCAACATCCTTGTCCTGCACTGCCTCTTCGTAAGTCAATGGGTCAGAGTCCTCATGTCCGTCTTCCGGGCTCAATTCCGAAGACTCACCCACGAACATGTACCTTTTCGGCTGGAAAATAACTCTCCCACTGCGACGAGGCATCGGTGCCGTGTCAGTAGTAGGTGCAGTGACTTGTGGTCCTGCACCTTGCACTGAAGAACGTGTCTGTGGTGCTGTACCTCTCACAGGTGCACCCAGATCTACACGTTCCCCTTCCCTTGGAATTGCATTCTCGTTCTCAATTTTTTGAAGAACGATATCACTCCTTGACCTGTGATTACTCACATACTCGTCCTCCAAGAATCTAGCGTTGGTGCTAACAACGACTCTTCGACTCTCAGGACAGTAAAATTAACCACCTTTCGTTTGCCTGGGATACCCTATGAACAACATTACTTTTGACTTGATTTCTAACTTATCAGGTTCCTTCGACAGTACGTGTGCCGGACAGCCCCATACTCTAAACTTGCACAAACTAGGTTTGCGACCAAGGAAGAGCTCAGAAGGGGTCTTAGGAACTGATTTAGAAGGCACCACATTAAGTATGTATGCTGCTGTCTCCAATGCGTAGCCCCAAAACGAAATTGGTAAGTTTGCATAACTCATCATTGACCTTACCATCTTGATGTGGCTAAAAGTTCAATCAAATTAAACCTCTAACTACACAA
>JAPKLW010000563.1:234094-270288 GCA_026898455.1 Plectranthus barbatus | reverse complement strand
CCCCTTTTATAGACAAGCAAACAGGGTCTCGGATCGCCCGGTCGAAGCTGGAAACCGCCAAAAATCTGGAAAAACCCGCTCAGGATCGCCCGGTCGAAGTGGCTCGATCGAGCCACTTCTCTGTGGCCTGGCTCGGCCGATCCATCCTGGCTCGTCCGGTCGAGCCCTCTGTCTGGGGCCTGGCTCGGCCGGTCCATCCTGGCTCGGCTGGTCGAGCCCTCTGTCTGCCCTGCTCGGCCGGTCCTGCTTCGCTCGGCCGGTCGACGCCTCAAAACTCCAAACATGTGCGATTTTCCTCCAAAACTCTACCAAAAGTGCTCGTTTATGCCCAAAACCTATCCTACACAATTCAAACACACAAAACACGAAAACACAACCAAAATACGACAAAAATACATGATACGGGAGTAAAATAGCCACAAACAAGCATGCGCACACATCAAAATATGGGTCATTTTACGCACGTATCACATCTCTAGAAGAGTCCTATTTCCTCTTTCAGCTACACCGTTTTGCTGGGGAGTACCCGGTGCAGTCCACTGGGATGTAATCCCATTTTCTGACAAATATTGCAGGAACTCGTTACCGAGGTACTCGCCACCGCGGTCAGATCGCAGTGACTTGATAGTTTTCCCGACCTTCTTTTCTACCTCAGCCTTGAACTCTTTGAATTTCTCAAAGCATTCAGACTTGTAGCGAAGCAGGTAAACGTATCCGTACCTTGAGTAATCATCAATGAAAGTGACGAAGTACTCGTACCTTCCACGAGCCTGAGTGGACATCGGTCCACATAGGTCAGAATGGATCAATTCCAACACTTCCTCTGCTCGAGACTAACTAGCCTTGAAAGGCATAGTTGACATCTAGCCCTCGATGCAGGATTCGTAGACTTGATA
This sequence comes from Plectranthus barbatus, assembly GCA_026898455.1. NCBI lineage: Eukaryota > Viridiplantae > Streptophyta > Magnoliopsida > Lamiales > Lamiaceae > Plectranthus > Plectranthus barbatus. Next base: position 269,392 of record JAPKLW010000563.1, on the reverse strand, counting down.
AGGTACAGCCCGGACTAAGTCCAATGTACCGTCATCTGCAAGTCTCTGAATCCGCTTCAAGCTGATGTGACCGAGTCTCAAGTGCCAGAGACATGTAAGATCCTCATCAGAAGAAGTAAGTTTTCTCTTCCTAGGATTATCAATTACGGATGAATTATATGCAATATAAAGGACATATTTGATCGAAGTAATATAAAGAGTATGAATCAACATTACATAATGAATGACATTGTTATCGTCAATGATTGAAATCATAAATAACAAACATCCATAAAAAGTTGATAAAATTTGTCCTGCCGATAAACCACGGCCCACAAATAAACTCTCAAATGTACTTTATTCATCAAAACATAAAGAAAAGAAAACTCCATGAAGCACCGTCATAAAACGTTGCCTTCATCCAGTTTGATATCTTCTTGCCATCACTCACCAGCCTTGTCGGCACGGTCCCCTGCAAAGTACAACAACATGATCAACAAGTCAGTGCTTACAGCTCTAGAAGAGCAACAACTAACTCTAATCATGCTTGCAGTTATACATGCAAAATGGCATACCTTGGCTAGCTTTGTTGGCTTGACAATCTTTCCTCCAATGTCCTTTCTTACCACACCTGAAGCACCTGTCCCTTTCAGTCGCCACCTTAGGCTTTTTCCCAGCCCCACCATCCTTCATAGGTGTCTTCTTGGCCCACTTCTTAATCCCTTTCTTCCGCTTCATACTTTTCGGTACAGCAGAGAGATTACCAGAAGTGGCCAAGGCAACCTTCTGAGGGTTCATGACCGATTCAGCTGCCATCAAGTCATTGAGTAACTCGTTAAGAGTATACTCTTTCTTGTTCATGACAACATTCAGTCTAAAACTCTCAAAGGACTTGGGTAGAGAGTTCAGTATGATATCGACCTTGGCCTCAGCGTCGATACCTCCACCATGCACTGTCAGTTCATCCATGAGGTGAGTCATGGTAACTACGTGCTCTCTCACTGAGGTGCCATCAGTCATTTTCTTACTCACGATTTCTTTCATGAGATTGAATCGGACAGCTCTATCAGTTTCCCCATAGGTTGCCATCAGACTTAACATAATGTCATAGGCATCCCTATGGTGCTGATGTTGCTGCTGCAAGACTTTCGACATAGTGGTCATCATGTAGCACTTGACTACATTGTTTGATTTCTCCCACTTGTTATAATAGTCTATTTCCTCTTGAGAGGACTCAGCAGTTGGCACTATGGGACGAAGTACTTGCAGAACGAACATATGTTCTTCTGCAATCAGGAGGTATTCGAGATTGCGCTTCCATTCCAGGAAGTTCGGACCAGTTAGAGTGTTTTGTGCGAGAATGTTGATCACATTAGACATAGACATATCTGAAACAATAAAGAATCTTAAATAAGAACATACATGTTGAACTTCGAAAACAAATGCATTGAAAACCTTTTAATAAATCAAATACAAATGTTTTCCACTAATTGCCCAAGAGTTCCCACCGCAAGCTACACTCGTAGACGTTTACGATGTCACCCTCAACCAGAACTGCGGGTTTTAAGCCCCAATCCATTTAATCTCACTACCATGTCAGGATGCTTTTGACACTAGAAATTAATAATTAGTGAAAACCTTAGACCAATCCATCTCTCAAGAACAGGGATGCAATTCTTGCATTATATTCTAAGATGCTTCTAAGCAATTAACCACAAATTTAACTCCGGCCAAAAGAGACAGTTTAGCATGGCACGTAACCATACCGCACAGCCCTTAAAGCTTTTGTTATCTTTAATATAAATCAATCCTAGAATACTTCTGAAAGAGGTCTACGCCAGCTACACTCGTAGACGTTTACGCAAAGCCCTCCCACTATTCACATGATTTAAATTGTTTGTCTAGAAATCCCAACAACCGTACCCATGCACCTCCGGGAACTAGCAAGCTACACTCGTAGACGTTTACTAGAACGAGAGATACACTTACAGCCTAGGACCGCTTTGTGGAGGTCTATTGATTTTAATTAAAAAATCTGCTTAGTATTTTTCTTTTAAAAGGTTTCTTTATGCGCACACATAATTTCCTTTTGTCATTATATTTTCCAAATTTTCGCATGTAATTAAACAAGGCCAAAAATTCCCAAAATATAATCCAACAAAAGAAATTAATCACATAAGCATGCTAGGAAAGCTGTAAATAATAAAAGCAGTAAAACATGCTTTTCCTATTATCTACACATGCTTAATAGCGCACATAAATAAATCACATATCATACGACGACAATTAAGGCAAACAAAAATTCCTCGTGGCCCCAAAATTAAATAGAAAATAAAATCTATCTATTACAATTTGAATTTTGAATTTAATGGATAACTTCTCAAATCTTCAAGGGCCTCCAAATCTTGATACACCAAATCTTTTGGATTTTTAGGCTCTTGTGATCTGATGATTTGCCCTAACCCTAATGCAAACCTAGGGTTTACACACAAACCACCAAAAACACAAGCCATCGCGACGGGACAACAGCAGCCGGCGACGACCGAAGCCGCCGCCGCCGGCTCAGCCCCCGCCGCGCCTGCGTGCCACGCCGCCGTCGCCCACTGTCGTCTCCGTCGGCCCTGCGTCGGCTCCGTCTTCGTTCTTCGTCCTCGACCCGTCCAATTACAGAATTTGAAAAATTACAGAAACTATTCTATTACAATTTTCAAATCTATTCTAATCATTGATTTTCTCATGATTTTACAAAATAATTCAGCCCTACACGGATAAACCACCGCGGGCTGAATCAACGGGTTGCCACGAGGAACAAAAACCAACATCCACAATAATAAATTCATACATGCATAATAACTAATTTAATTATGAACAACAGAGCCATAAATCAGAAAACCTGGCACTGATACCAATTGTAGGGTTTTTACGTGAACCGAATCACCAAAACCAAACTGAACCGGATCGATCTATGGATATTGCCCATAATTAATTTCTCAAAACCCTAGCATGCTCCTATGAATTTAATACAAAGAATTGTGGATCGAGAGATTTACCAAAACTCCGTAGTGTCTGTACCGATCTTTTGCGTTTGAATTCCAAACTTCAATTCAACCACGCAATTTGAATTGTCTGCGGAAACAGAAATTAGCAATCTAATTTCAAAACAAATTCGAAATAAAGAAATAGAGAAAGAAGAAGTTTTGTTCTCCAGATCAGGTCTTCAGATCTGTGTCCCGGTGTTGTTCAGATCTACTACTGGTGAGGACTCCGTAGATCTGTGGCTTGAGTAGGACCAGAATTCAAAAATTCTCCTCCTTTCCCTTCTCAAAAACGGCGCCCCCTCTCTCTCTTAGGTTTAGGGTTTTTCAACCGTGTTACAACTTATGAGAGAGAGTTGTCTATTTATAGACCTAGGGTTGGAAACCCTAATGGGCCATTTTGGGCTCAATTCAGCACACTTGTTGGGCCAGACCTGGGACCTAATGCAAATAGTAAAGTGGGCCTATAAATTAATTAATTCACATGTCCACAACCCAGGACACAATTAATTAATTAATATTAATTCTTTTTCACCACAGAATTAATACTGACCTACCCCTTTATTACCACGTTATGAGAACGAGTTGCATTAATTGAGAATCCTCATATTTAAGGTTACCGGACATCCATTAATTAATCGGAGCCTCTGACAAGCTCTAACTACAATTAATTAATATCTTATAATTCCTGAGTAGTACCACTCAAACCTTATCACTCGTGTCTGAACTTAACCAGCCTGCAGGACTTTGGCACGATGAATGTTATTGAGCTCCTCAGGGAATGTCCCCATCCTATTACTCGGATATGGTTACCTAAGTTCAGTCTCAGGCGGTACTAGACGAACTGATGTTACCCAAGATGCGGATATACGAGCACGTTACTCAGGCTCTCCACCATGGCAAGTCAAAGCAACAGTCAACCCGTGCAAACCCCTGAACCTTCGTTAGGGTTTGGACTCAATCAATATAATGAGATCTTTTATTCGCTGATGTCAGACAGACGAATATATCTCACTGCGGTCCATCAATACGCCACCTCTGTGTACCAGCATGTCAAGTAACCAAGACAGACTACTTATTCCGACAATGCCGCAGCCATCCGGACATACGTATCCTCATACGCTGTCTCGGCTGTGATCAAGGTTTATGTCTCACTAGGTCAAGTGATCATACTGTCTTCTGCGATCTACAACACGCCGTATGATCGTCCCTATCGGTGAGACAAGAGGATACCATTGTTCATACATGTACGATTGTTAACAGATAGGAGAAATAAACTGTTGTATACTCATTATAATAAATGCTTTCAGTATACAAAACCCATCAAAGGGTAGGTTGCTTCCTTTGGAAATTTCCTCGGATGTGCTCCCCTTTTGTGTTTTGACTAGCTGGGGAGTCACTTCCGCTTCAATCTCCTCCTCTTCTGAAATTTTATTCTGGGCTCCCTGTTTCTCTTTACCCGATGTGGGGTTACTGGGCTCGTCATATGACCTACCACTTCTTGTGGTTATAGCACTGCAATTATTCTTCGGGTTGGCTTCAGTATCGCTGGGAAACTGCCCCTGCTTATGATTCCCGCTCACATGCTTAACAATAGTAGAGATTTGATTCTGCATTTTTATCAAATATCTTCTCAAGTTCCTCTTCTCTCGAACTTTGTCCTCTTCTGTCCTGCTGCCCATACTGCCTTCTCATATTATCACCCCCATTCCCCTGATTCGATCCTTCTCCTCTCTGTTCAAATCCTGGAGGTGGATTCATAGCATTATTCAGATTCCCATAAGATAGATTTGGGTTGAATCGGTTATTGGGATGATATGGAGGGTTATCATTCTGATAGTACGGCCTTCGGTAATTCCCATAATTTCCTCTGCCAATGTAGTTCACATCTTCAACTGACTTGGGTTCCAATTGTGCCATCTCGCTGTACTGATTCGGAATCTGAGTTCCTCCCCTTGAGGAACTTCCCATTTGCTGCTGTTGCTGTTGAGTTCTATCCAAAAGAAGAAGATCCATCTTTGTTTCCAATGAAGCCATTTTTTCCTTCATCTCTTCTTGATCCCTTGTAGCAGCGACACTCTTCACAACTCTATAATCCCTTCTTTCTTTTGGCCACTTGTAACTGTTTATGGCCAGCTTTTCAATCGCCTTCATGGCCTCATCTTCCTCTAGATCAAGGAAATCTCCTCCACCAATAGGATCCAGTCGGAGTTGTGTGTCATTATCTACTCCAGCATAAAAGAGGCAAATAATTTCTGCATCAGACATCCCATGTTTTGGACATTTCCTCAGCATCTCTCAAAACCTGTCCCATGCCTCGTAGAGTGGCTCATCATATTGCTGGCTGAATGACTGAATTTCTGCCTTCCTTTTCAGTGTTAGCCCTGGTGGAAAATATTTCAGCAAAAACTTCTCCTTCAGATCTGCCCATGTGCTTATCTCATCCTTCTTCAGTCCTATCAACCAAGACTTAGCTTCGTCCTTCAAGGAGAAGGAAAATAGGTACATCCTGATTTGCTCCTGAGGGACTTGATTGATCTTTATCATGTCTGCTACCTCCAGAAACTGCGTGATATGACTATTCGGATCTTCACCATGCTTTCCCCCGAACTGATTCCTTTGGACCATTTGAGCGAGCTGAGGTTTGATCTCAAAGTGAGTAGCATCTGTCCGCACATTGAATCCTTCAGTAGATTCTCCTCTCGGTGGTCGGAATAGATTTTGGAGAGGGTTTCTCCTTTCTTCCCTTCGCTCCCGTTCCCCCGCGTTATTGTTAACCTGGGCTCGGATTTCTTCCAACTGCCTTTGTAGATTCTCGATCAGCTGTCTATCATTCCTTTGATCTTCCTCAGCCATGTCTTCTTTCACTACTACCTGTTCTTGTATTTTCTTTGCCTTAGCCCTTGTAATCATGCACAGCCTGCACCAACAAGAACTAAAATTAAGTAACTATATAATAAATCTAGACTACCAAGCTTTTAAATCCCCTAATATCAAACAACGACCTACAACTTGAGTCCCCGGCAATGGCGCCAAAACTTGATGCAGTATTTTTATCAAGTAAAAATTATCGAACACGAAGACTCAATTTGCCCATTGTTTAAGTAAAAGGTATTGATTATGGAACTTTATATCTAGACGAGATAAAAGAACTTTGAATGTCCAATTGTAAACTACCTAAAATTCTATGATTAATGAAAGCAATTAAATAAAACACTAATGCAACTACGTAAGATTTCCAAAGAGAGAACAGTTGAGGAACATAGGATGGATTGGGGTAGATTATGAATATGTTTGGACTTGCTAACTTTACGAAACAATTTCAGTAGATAATTTGGGTCAATTCACCTAACTCTAGTTATTACCCTTAGTACCGGTGCAACAACCGTAGATTAATCTCGATCTAAACCTAAGTCTAAGTATATTAATCTCGATTAACTCCCCTAAAGCTCAAGAATTTAATGACCTAGATGTCAATTCACCTATCTTCTAAGTGAAACAACACCTAATTATTATTGCAATCCCCTCTAATTAACAAACCTATCAAGTTACTTCATTGAGGCATACTTTCCAACACATGGTGATCAAGCATGAAAGGAACACAAATTCAAATCCACAATAATAATCAAACCCTTGAAAACTCAATTACTCAAATCCAACAATATTCAAATCAATCCCAATCACATCCAAATCCTCAACAATGAGTTTAGCTACTCATGAATACAATGAAAAACATGAAAATCCCAAATTGAATCATATAAGAGAAAGAGAAACAAGAAAGCTTAGTGTTTTTAAGATGAATCTTCAATTCTAGCTTCCAAGACTTCCTTCCACCTTCGATTCCCAGCCTTGAGACGTCAATTTCGCTTATATTTCGTACCTTTTTCTCTCTAGGGTTTATAAAAGTCGAACCCTTATTTTGTGACATCCCTTGGCCTTTTATAGTTGAGAAATCCGCAGCCCCAGCACTTCGATCCCGAGCGGAATTTGCTTTGAAAACTTCCATCCCGAGCGGGATGGAATAAGCTTCTTGCTGAAAAACCACGACAGGTCCCGAACGGGATGGATTGGTCCCGAACGGGACGGGCTTCGGCCTTCCCATTTTTCTCTCCTAAATTTCACGCCAAATTTCTGAGTTCCAAACGCAATGGGGCATCCCGAACGTAGGTTCCGAACAGGACCGAGCCGTCCCGAATGGGACGGGCTTCGACCTTCATCTTTTTCTTCCTTTTTCTGTCCCGAACGGGACATGTGTGTCCCGAACGGGATTCACTTCGCCCTCAGCTACAATTTTTCTCCAAAACTCAAATTTCTAACTCGTTTTATGTCCTGCACACTCAAAACAACTCTCGAACACCCAGTGAAGGAAAATCAATAAAAAGAAAAGATATGTGTGTGATTTGTGCACCTAAACCTCATCAAATCATTCAATTCAAACTCCAAAAATAGTACAAATTACACACATATCAGTTAGTTAAATTTTGAATTCCTTCAATTTAATTTTTTTTGTTAATATTATTGAATTTTAATTTAGATGAGAAAGTTTTTTTAACAGGAAAAGTAGACGTGGCTTAAAACTAGCTGTTAGAGGCGAGAGAAGGTGTCACACTCACTGGAAAGTTACCTTTATGGCAGACGGTTTGCGGCCAGTTTCCTTTCAAAATAAGAATTGTGTCTTTTCGAAGGTAAGTCGAAGGGTTACATTGTTTATTGTGTCCGTTAAGCCTGAAATAGCATTATTTATTTTGTGTTGATCATCCAGTTGTCTATTCTAAGCATTCGTGCAAAATCGAGCGAACGAGTTTGAGTGAAATAGAAGGAGTTTGTCGTCGAATAGGTAAGTTCTCTTTATTTTTCTTTCCAAGTGTTCTTTGTGCCTTGAGTTGTATTTTTTAACGAAGTATGGAAGCATGCAAGAAACTGGGTAATGTTCTGTGAAATTTTGAAAAGCTTCAGTTTGAATATTTACAAAATCTATTTGCATGTTTTCGCATATTCATGGTGAATGAAGTTAAATCTCTATGGCACTCATCCTCCACAGCCGGATGAGTTTATGGAACTCTATACTTCTACAATAAGAGAACAACTTGATGAAGCCTTGCACATTGTGGAATTATAGGGAGCTCAATGGATTGATGAAAGCAAGGATAATCTCTCTGTCAACTCCAAATTCCTGAACACTGAGGCCAACTTGTGGTTGCACTTCCTGAGGAACGGAATTAGCCAAACCACACACAACATAACAGTCAGCCAATACCGGATACTGATGATAGCAGCCTGATAAGCTCATAATTATACTCACTTATCTATATTTTTCTCCCTTGTTTCACGTGCTTTATTGTATATTTTTAGTTATTATTGTGCATGAGTCTATTTTTGAGGGTGTTATGCCTTTGATGGGTGATTTTTGCAGGTTTTAGGCTAAATTCATTGGAAACCCGTACCGAAAGCAGATGACGTTCAAAGAAATAGTCACGAATCCTTCCACACGTGGAATCTGAGCTAGTGGAGCATGGGAAGAGAAATATCTTTGAATTAGCTTTCCAACGCAACTGGAATCGGGTCAATCAGAGTTCGGGAGCAAAGGTTATGACCAAAACCGTGAGACTACGCAGAAGGGGATCGACACGTGCATTCCTGTCGATCGAAATTTTCCCCGTCAATCGAGACAGAGGCCCGATAAGGCTGTTTTGGCCTGTTTTGGCAATTTTTGCTATTTTAACCCAATACTCAAATTAGGTCTTTTCCTCCCTCTATATATATGAACTCAACCCTTGCACGAAATTTTATCATTCCTTTAGCATATTTTGGAGCTTGTAGACATTGGAGTTTTGTATTCAAGGTTCCTCTTGTTTTTGCAAGGTATTAATTTAATATTTATTTACTTTCTAGTCATGATTTGTGGCTAGAACCCTAAACAGGTTCTAGGGTTATGATTTCTTTTCTGAAGCATGTTTAATTGATATCAACTCTGAAAGCATGGTTTAATTCTCTGATTTAATTTTATAATCTAGATTAAAAGAAGGACCGAGAGGTGAATTGAGATCTAGGTTTAATTGTGTTTGTATTCTGTCTCAAAAGGAAGAAACCTACATAGAAATTATTAGATAATTATGAGATTGATTAATTTGGTGTTCTTGAGACCGAGAGGAGATAGTCACTAATTAATAATCTAGGATTTGATTGCCCAACCAAGGAATTTAATCCACAAAAATCTATGTTTTTCCCATCGTTGAGTTGATTGATATTTGCATGTTGATGATTAGATTATCTGCCCTAGGATTTGTGCTTCCTTTAATTGTGTTTATAACCTTTAATTACTCCACTGTCATCTTTAATTTCAAAACAAAAATCCCTTTTCAAATTCCCTCAAACATCTATGATTTATTAATTATAGCTAGTACTTTGGATTTTTCATTGCACAGTCCCTTGTGGGATCAACCACCTTAGGGTGTAAAAATTTATTTGCTTAACCGCTAAACTGCAGTTATCAAATTTGTGCCGTTGCCGGGGATTTTTCAGATTAATCTACATATTAGTTTATTTTTATATCTGATGTATTGAGGTTGTAAATTTAATTCTATTGTTATTTTCTATTTTAATTTTGTATTTAGTTTGTTGATTTTGGTTTTTGGTGTTTGATTTTCGTGTTTGATCATGTTCAGTTTTTCTGGTTTTTGGCCTCTGTCTCGACCGACAGAATCTCTGTCGACCGAAACAGGTGCAGAAAACACCCGTGTCGATCAACAGCCTCTCTGTCGATCGACACAATGTCAGATTTCCTGTTTTTCTTTATTTTTGTCGCAGGTTTATGAACACAAGGGCCCAGGGCAAGCCACTCGAGATTTTTGACCCAGAAATCGAGGCCACCATCAGAAAAAGGAAGGGAAAATCCAAACAAGTCACCGACACCATCATGGCTCAACCAAATGATCGATACAGAGGGTTGAGCATGGAGAACTCTTTCGACCGACAGCAAAAGGGGTCGATAGAAGGCTCTGTGTTGATCGACAGGTTCCCTGTCGATCGACACAGAGTGCCAGCAGCACTTATCTTTGTCGCGCGGTGCTGAAATTCCTTGGGTGGATAAAAAGGTCAATGTTTGAGATCGACAGTCAGGTATCAGTTCTTCTTCTTGTCTGATTTTCAAACTTTTTCTTTCTCTCAGAGTTCGAAATAAGTTTGGGGGGATGTGGACAAGAAGTTGAACCTTTATCCCTTATCTTTATTCGCTTTCCTGTTTTATTTGTTTTTACTTGCTTTATTTGGTTCGTTTAAATTTTTGCCAATAAAACAAATATAGATATTATGTGAGGAAAATCTTTAAGTAATTGAACCCTCTAGAATTATATGTAATGTTTGGAATCGATCTTTGATTAGTTGAGTTGATTTCGATTGTGGTTGATTTGCCCATGAATGTAGAATATCGCATGATAGGGTCTAATTGAAATTTACACGTGCATGATGTTTGAGTGGATTGAAGTTGACTAAGGAAGAATTTTTGAACCCAAGTGAGATTTGAGCCTTTATTTGTTCATGAGAGATTCACATGTATGTTTTCGTTTCTCTAGAACTTGCTTTTGTTTTGTTTTGAGACTGCATAGTGTGCACAAGGATAGAAAATGATCTTAGGCCATCTTTGTTAACCAAATTATCCCAAACACTGTCCCTTGTAATATTTTTATCCCTAGACTAGCCCCTTTGAGCCTGTTGTTTTTCTTTCTTGGTCTATGAGATAAGGAAACATTGTAGTTCTATCATGTCTATGAGAGAGTACTATGAGAAAGGTGATGCGTATCCTGTCTATAGGATTTAGGTGAAATAAGGGTAATTTTTATAAGTGGATGAGAAATTCTTAAAGTGGTTTACAAAAGAAGGTTGGGCTCTAGAAAAAGAAAAAAAAAGTGGTGTCCTTATAAGCTCAAATAATTAAAAAAAAATTAAGAGCATAAAAGGACTAGAAAAAAAAATGAATGAGCATTAATTTGTGTTGAAATTTTTAGGAGATTGGTGGATGATGAAAAGATAGTGGTTGGATTTGTTGAGAGTCATGAACTCAATTGGTTTAGTCACTTCGTCATATTTCCCTACCTTTCACAAAAGCCTACATTACAACCTAATCAAAGTCCTTTTTTATTCTTGAATTGTGTGCACATTTGAGCAGAGGAGATTTTAGAACTTTTGCAAGCCTATGGTAGAAATTTCTTCATACATGTCATGAGTGCTTTCATTTGAAACCTAAACACTTGAGTGATTGAGCGATACACTTCCCCGTGAGTCTTCCGAAGTTGATGAATATCTTATCTCTTTCAATTGCTTGTGTGATGTGGATTGATGAACCTGGATTGTGATGAATCTTGTGAGGCATTGCACTTTCAACTGCTTGAGATTTCTTTCTTCTTTTCTTCGATTGAGGACAATCTAATATTCAAGTTTGGGGGGTTTGATAAGCTCATAATTATACTCACTTATCTATATTTTTCTCCCTTGTTTCAAGTGATTTATTGTATATTTTTAGTTATTGTTGTGCATGAGTCTATTTTGGAGGGTGTTATGCCTTTGATGAGTGATTTTTGCAGGTTTTAGGCCAAATTCATTGGAAACCCGTACCGAAAGCAGATGATGTTCAAAGGAACAGTCACGAATCCTTCCACACGTGGAATCTGAGCTAATGAAGCATGGAAAGGGAAAGATCTTTCAATTAGCTTACCAACGCAACTGGAATCGGGTCAATCGGAGTTCGGGAGCAAAAGTTATGGCCAAAACTGTGAGACTGCGCAGAAGGGGATCGACACGGGCATTCCTATCGATCGAAATTTTCCCCGTCGATCGAGACAGAGGCCCGATAAGGCTGTTTTGGCCTGTTTTGGCAGTTTTGCTATTTTAACCCAATACTTAAATTAGGTCTTTTCCTCCCTCTATATATATGAACTCAACCCTTGCACGAAATTTTATCATTCCTTTAGCATATTTTGGAGCTTGTAGACATTGGAGTTTTGTATTCAAGGTTCCTCTCGTTTTTGCAAGGTTGTAATTTAATATTTATTTAGTTTCTAGTCATGATTTGTGGCTAGAAACCTAAACAGGTTCTAGGGTTATGATTTCTTTTCTGAAGCATGTTTAATTGATATCAACTCTGAATGAGAATGGTTTAATTCTCTGATTTAATTTTATAATCTAGATTAAAAGAAGGACCGATAGGTGAATTGAGATCTAGGTTTATAGTTAATAATTGATGGATCGAGAGATGAAAATTATTGACAGGAAGAGAGAATTAATTGTGTTTGTTTTCTGTCTCAAAAGGAAGAAACCTACATAGGAATAATTAGATAATTATGAGATTGATTAATTTGGTGTTCTTGAGACCGAGAGGAAATAGTCACTAATTAATAATCTAGGATTTAATTGCCCAACCAAGGAATTTAATCCACAAAAATATATGTTTTTTCCATCGCTGAGTTGATTGATATTTGCATGTTGATGATTAGATTATCTACCCTAGGATCTGTGCTTCCTTTAATTATTTTTAAAACATTTAATTTCTCGCATTGTCATATTTAATTTCAAAACAAAAATCCATTTTCAAATTCTCTCAAACATATATGATTTATTAATTATAGCTACTACTCTGGATTTTTCGTTGCACAGTCCCTTGTGGGATCGACCACCATAGGGTGTAAAAATTTATTAGCTTAACCGCTAAACTGCAGTTATCACAGCCATTATGAATGGAGATCCCATTGATATAGCACCATTCATCATGGATTCAATAGCCTTTCAAGCATCTAAGAGGACAGGTCCACTCTTCTGTGTTTCCTTCATCTCTGAACTCTAGAAGAAGGGTGGGTTCCCTTTCATGCTGATGAGCCAAAGAAGATTGCCAAATGATACTTCAATATCCACTATTTGAACAAAAGGCATGTTGCTGCACAGACAAGAGCGCATGGAGTTGAGCCTAATGATGGAGAGGTGAAATTGGAAGATCTGCAGGAGGAGCTGCTGGAACTAAATAACAAACAGGCCAAGCTTCTATGAGGGTTCAAGGTGTTGCATAAAGTGTTGTTGGTTGTCAAAGCTCCAAACAAGAAGTTGCTGAAAGGGAAAGGGCAATCTAGGAAAACAAAAGGAGATGCTGGGAAGATGACATGAAGAATTTGGTCCTTTATAAACTTAAAATTTGCTTTAAAACAATGTTTTTAATTTTATTATGTACTGTTTTTTATGTTTGCTTTTGTGATGGATGTTAGTTTGTATTTTGTTGTTTTTTTCATTTCATGCTAGTGATTTGTTAGAGCATGAAAGTTGTTAGTTGTCTTTAAATAAGATGTTATGTTGATCTGGTTGTTTATGTTCAGACCCGATGATGTCCTTTCTTTTCTCTCATTTTCTTTGCATGATAAGTGATGACTATGTTGATTGGGAGTCAATCCCTATTTTGTTTCTAAGTTTAACTTTATACATTTTAATCCAATTTGAAATGCAGTGTTCATGGCCTGGTGTTCATAAAAAAATTTGATATGCTGGATATGCACTCGAGCTTAGCTAGTACTAAATTCTTAAGTTAGAATGTGAGATGTCACCTACCTTGAGATTTAGACTTGCTTGAGGCGAAATTTAGAACAAGTACTGCTCTTAGATATGATTAAGGTCATCTTTTGATCTTTGTGCCTTCAGATCTTTCTTTGAATGATAATGATCTACCCTTGCACCTAGATTTTAAGATTGAGCCTTTAATTCTGCATACCTTTCACATGTTAGCCATTTTTCCTTACACGTTCCATCTCTAGAGGCTAAGTCTAGCTAATTGTCTTCTCTTTTAAACATTGAGGACAATGTTTGTTTCAAAGTTTTTGGGGGTAACACTCCTACTGTAGTGTTTCTTTGTGGTAGACTTGTTTGAAAATCTATCAAAAATGTAAAGAGAGAGAGAAAGAAGAAAAGAAAAGAGAAAATAAAGTCATTAGTTAAATTATCTTTTAGTGTTTTGATTGAATGTTTATAGTATTGAAATATGGTCAACAGTTTGATGTTTGTTATTAGAATATATCCTTTGTTCGAACTGAAATTTGATGATGCCTCTGGAGTTTAGTCACAATCAAAAATCACCCTACCTTTTGTCCATGACCTAACATTAGAAGCTTTTGAAGTCCTTTTGATCTAAGTGAAGTATGAGTTCCATTAGTGGAGAACAAAGTTCGAGATTGATAGGTAGATAGAAATAGTAACATTTATGATCAAGAGAACTTGAGTAGTTCGTAAAGGTTAAGCTTGAAAATATACCAACTATAATTCCAAATTATTTGTTTTGGAACTTTGGTTTTCAAACTTGATTGTTGTATTTAGCTAAGCTTGTGAACTTATAGTGATTGAAGCTTGATTAACTGAAAATTGCTCATTATGTTTTCTTTTTGATCTTTTACTGAGGGCTTTTGTTGAATTGGAAATTGAGTAGATTGGGATAGTATTTTTATTCGTGTCCTCATGTTTGTTTGAGTCCTGGTCCAGTTGCTTGAGGACAAGCAACATCTCAAGTTTGGGGGGGAGGGGTGATAACTCTCATAAAGAGTTATCTTTTACTCTTTTCTAACTTCTTTAATATGTTGTTGTAATAACATTTGTCCCAATTTTAGGTATTTTGTTGGTTTATTTGTATCTATGCTGCATTTATACTTTATTTTGTTAATTTAGGTATTTAATAAGTTTTTGCAAGTTTTTGTGAAGTTTTTTCACCAGGTACAGGATGTTAAAGCTTTTCAGTCGCATATTAGCCAATAGCTGTGCTCGAGCATAGAAGTCACAATGAAGCAGCGTGGAGAAGACATTTGCTGGACCACTTGGGGACAAAGATCAAATACTTTTTGGATTGTCTTCCGATGAGGACAAGTGTCGATATGTGAGTCAGGGCAGTGTTAGAAGAGAAAAAAAGTATTTCCACGTGTAAGAATTCGAGATGGCACGGGATGATCGATGTAAGAAAAACAAGATAGAAAATATCAATGGAGGGCACAACACTTGATATACGAGACACAACACAGGAGCTGAGAGAGGATATTTAGGGAAGAAGGTGGAGTGCGAGCGGTGGAAGCAAGGAGTACGATAGTCTGCCAATCATCATCCGAGTGTTTTTATTTTCATTTTAGCTTTTTGTTATTTTAATCTAAAGATGGTGAATGATCTTGAGCTCTCATTTATTCTTTATCTGAATATGAGCTAAATCACTTTGCATTTGGGTTGTGGAATCTTTATTTGAACTTGAATAAATATTAATGCTTAGTTTTGTTTGAATTTGAGTTTGTTAATGATTTCCGATTGTTTAATCTCTTGAGCACGGCAGTGAGTGGATATTTATCACCTATTGAGACAGGAAGGATAGATAGTCTGAGGAAGTCATAAGCAACTACATTTGTTTCATAGGCATGTGGATGATTGTGGCTTAATATTAATCCCTGTCAGATTTATTACATTTGATTGCCATTTCAAGCATAGGCATATGTAGTTTGGTAGAAGAATGCAGATCTAGCGGAGTGACAACTTACTAGGCATCTTGTGCTTGGTTTTAAGACTCAGAGGATTGTGAGACTTATGCTTTAGCATATAGGATAGTGAGAACAAAGACTTTCCATAACCCGAGTGTGCCTTCCATCTTTATTGTTACTTAGTTGAATTTTGCCTGATCATTTTTTGGCAGGAAGAATTGTTACTTTATTTGCTCTACTTAGTTTTATTGATTAAACTTATTTCCTTTTTTAGTCAAAGTTCACAACGCATCAAACCTCATTTACAAGCAATTTCGTGTGCACGATTCAAACATACACTCTCTAGGGTTCGATATATGGTCTCTAGGGCTATATTACTTGTCGATTGCGTATACTTGCGCATAGTTCTGTAGATACCCTACCGTAAACAACACATTCCTTGCACTTATTTTTGTTCTCTCTAGCTCAGTTACAAATATGATGAACATGATAAAGCTGCCGCTGTACAACCCTAAAAATTACTAAATGTGGATGTAGAGATCCTCCATCCAGTTAAAGAGCATACATCCAGAGATAACAGAGGTACTGGAGAAAGGGCCAATAAAGATTACAAAGACCCTTCCACCTCTAGGAGATGTTAGCGTAAGAATCGTCGAAAAGTCGTACGACAAGTGGAGTTTTGATCACAAGAGGAGAAATCAACTCGACTTCGCAGCTTTAGAGGTCATATTGTCTTCTCTCCCTGACGCCTTAGTGGAGGAAGTCATGCAGTTCAATACTACCAAAGAAGTATGGAGCTACATCGACACACTCGGCTACGAAACTGGTCAATTGAAACGCAATAAATTGCAAGTGTGAGTTAATAAGTATGAGTCATTCTAGATGTAACCTAGAGAGACCATAAAGGCGATGGAAAATAGATTTAACATCATCATCAACAAGCTTAAAGCACCGGACAGGCCATATACAAATGCAGTTCTCAATGTCAAGATCCTGTCCAAAATGCCTAAGGAGGATTGGTTCATCAAGACAACCGCCCTGAAGGAAAAATATCTAACTAAAATGATGACCAAGGAGTTGTTCGCCCAACTACAAGCCCATAAATGAGATATTAAAATTGTGAACAAAAACGAAGCCATGAGAGCAGCCTGCTCGCTGATAAACACTCACTTTGTGCATGTTATTGATATATTTATGCTTAGATTATACTTCAGATTGAGCCATTACGTGATGTTTTCAGGCGTTATTCTTATTCTTTAAGGAAATATTACGTTTGGCTTTGTTTGATGTTGTTTTGCACAGATTTCATGCGTATTTGAGTCTGAATGAGTGCCGTGGAGCCAATCGATGTTTGCTTGCATCGGAAAGAGGAAGAAGTGAGAAAAGACCGAACCCAAATATGTTTTAGGCCAAAATTCAATGGAAACCCGTCCTGAAAGCAGTTTACGTTCAAAGAAACAGTCACCAATTCCTCCACACATGTAATTCAAGCTAATGGAGCATGGCAATAGATAGATATTCGAGTTAGCTTTCCAATGCAACTGGAATCAGGTCAATCGGAGTTCGGGAGCGAAAGTTATGGCCAAAACCGTGGGACTGCGCACGTTCGCAACGTACTCGGCGACCCACATGCACAACCGGCGATCGCCGGTTATGTAGACGGGTCGCCGGTTACTCATTTTTCCCCATCAGCTTCGTCGCACGATCGGCGACCCACGTGCATCGTCGGCGGTCGCCGATCGCGCATTCCAGATCGCCGATTTTGTCCTGTTTTGACGAATTTTGGCGAATCTGAAGCCCAAAACCATATCTTTTGGAGATTTGAAGAGCCCCAACTATAAATATGAGGTCCAAAAACCATGAAAAGGTTCTGAGTTTTATTTTTCTAAATTCCGAAGGCTAGAGAAGAGAATTTTCTACAGAAATTCAAGGGGAACTGGAAGAGCATGCCAGGATTTGAAGATTGAAGACTACAGGGTTTTTAATTTCCTTTTCCTGCTTTTATGACTCTTCATCTCTTTGTTTTTCTAGGATTTAGCATGATTGGCTAAATCCCTTTGTGGATTCTAGGGTTTTGAAACTTTGTATTTATTCATTCAACAGTTTATGCAATTTAATGTTCCTTTTCCTTTGATGTTCTAATTTAATTTGGGATTTTCAATAATTGCGATTAACTGGCCATTGATTGTGATTTGAATTGATAGTTTTTGAACCGAGAGGTCTAGGTTATCAATTAAGATGCAAATAAATTAGATTTATTAGAACAATTGTCCGAGAGAAAATTGAACTTTTAAAGGGTTTTGAAATCTAAGGTTTTTATCAAGAGTAAACGTCCTTTTGCGCATCCGAGAGGAGTCACTAGGTCTTTTATTTCCATGTTATGGTTTAGAGTCCGAGAGGATCACCTGATAACACTTTCGCGATTGCTCACATCTCTGGAAATTAAATTGGGATTGAATTGCATAAAAACGTTGTTTGTTTAATATTCAAAGTGGATTGCCCTGGAATCCTGTTTTCTCACTGCTTTCGAAAATCTTTAATTGTTCTTTTTATTTTATTACTGCTTTAAAATCAATTAGTTTAGATAAACCAAATTCCTTATGTGATTCGCCTAGATAGTAGTACGATATCTATGTTTTAGTGCTTAGTTGTGTTTCGAGCCTGCAGTCCTTGAGTTCGATAATTTATTACTTGCCCTCTGCAGTGGTCTGTACACTTGCAGCTTTAGCGCGTTGCGAAACGCGCTATCACTCGCCAAGCTATCAAGCAGAAGATGTGGCTTACTTTGTAAAGAAAGATTCCAAATGGAAACCAAAGAACCCTTCCACACTGATCATCCAACTGGTCAGTCGGGCTTAGTTCAAGAGAAGACAACATCAGGTTTTCAATCTAAAGAGGAAGAGAGCTCAATAGTTGAGCTTGAAGAGTAGATGAGGAGACTTTCCAAACTCCTCGAGAATGCGAAAGGAAAGAAGGAAGCAACCAATGAGAAGAGGTTCATCAAAAGAACTCCCAGAGCATGCTTCCAATGTGGGTCATCCAAACATATCAAGTTAGATTGTCCTTTTGTGGACAAGGAGGAAATGGAAAGACTAAGAAAATTCTTCGGGCGCTGAGCATCAAAGGCCGTAGCACAAGCCATGCTGACCAGAACTACGATGCCGGACATTCCCGACCGTGATGAGGACTACTCATCTAAAGAAGAACCTGACGAGGAAGCACTTCTAGCGTTCCTAGTCGCAATATGATCCACGGACCACCAGTGCTGTTTGGTGACAACTCCAAAGGCAGATTAATTGGAAAATGATGCATCGAGTAGAACGGTCTGAGAATAATAAATGTATCACTTGTCACCAATCTGAAGCATAATTTACTCAGCGTCAGTCAAATCAGTAAAAATGGAAATAATATCTCTTTTGAAGAAACTGAATGTCAGATCAGAGAAAATAATATAAGAGACATCAACCTGAGGGGAGTTCGCAAAGGTGGACTCTACGTAGTAGACTTGCTGAGTGGGAAAACCGGTTCATGCTTTATTGCCACCAATATGTCAGAGTCAAACTGGCTATGGCATAAGAGACTAAGGCATCTGAATTTCAAAACAATTAACTATTTGGCTAAGCATGACTTGATAAAGGGTTTACGCAGCGGAGTGTTCAAGAAGGAAGGAGTATGCAAGGCATGTCAACAAGGAAAGCAAACAAAGACATCCTTCAAGAACAAAGCAGTCAGCCGAAACACTACATGAGTGTTGGAGTTACTACACATGGACTTGTTTGGTCCGGTAACTCCCTTAATCATTGGAGTAAAAAGGTTCTCACTAGTAGTGGTGGATGACTACTCGCGCTATACATGGATTGAGCTTCTAAGAACTAAGGAAGAATTGAAGATCATGCTGCCAGAACAGATCATGCGAGTACATAATCAATGAGAGACTACAATAAATAGAATCTAATCTGACAATGGGACAAAGTTTTGCAACAGGACTCTAAAGGATTTCTGTGCGGAAGCTGGTATCGGGCACCAGCGTGTTGGAATAGTATACATAAAAGCATTATGATTGGTCTATTGGGAAACATTATGTTTGATATACTGGTAATCATTAATGACTTGGAATAAACAACTCCTATCTGAATTAACAATCATACGATGCGAACAAACACATCCAGTTATCTCGTCGATAGGGAGATCATACGGTGTGTAAGAGATCACAGAAGATCATATAGATCGTTTGACCTAGCGAGATATAAACAGTTATCGCAGCTGAGTAAGTTTCTGGTTTGGCTGTCGGTTTAGGCTGCGGGACACAAGTCCATAAGTGGTTTATCTTGACTGCTTTGTGTGACCAGTACATCTCAATGTATTGATAGGATCAACAGTGAGATGAACCATTCTACTTGACATATGAAAAATTAAAGTTCTCGGTAACTTGGTCGGATCTAAGGTCTATTAAAAGCTGAGGGGCACACATGGGTTGACTATCACTTTGACTTGCTATGGTGGAGGTTCTTCCATGTACTCATATATCTGCATCTTGGGGGATGAAATTTTGTGTGGGGTTTCCTCAGGCAGGAATTAGGTAACCATATCCATTTCAGGATGGTGACATTCCCTGGGAAGCTCACGAGGTTCATTATGCTAAGTCCTGCAGGCTGAATCATTGATTCAAGCATAAGCAATATGGGTTGAATGGTACTGAATAATAAGAGATAAATTAATTGCAGCTAATTGTCATATCTGAATTAATTAATTAATGTATGAAACCTTAAATATGGGGATTAACCAAGTCAATGCAACCCGTTCCTAATGACGTGGTAATAAAGGGGTAGGTCAGCATTAATTCTCTGGTGGCATGAATTAATGTTTATTAATTAATTATGTTCTGGGTTGAACATGGAATTAATTAATAGGAGGCTCACTTTATTATTTGCATTTGATCCCTGGTTTGGCCCAACATTGCTCAGAGCCCATTAGGGTTTATTAAACCCTAATAGCCCATTCTCCATATCTATATAAATAGATCAATTCTCTTTCTTCCCACATAAGGTTTGAAGTTTCAAATCAGAAACCCTAGAGATAGTGAGAGATTGGGCGGCTGTGTAAATCTGGCAGTGCATCCTCACCAGATTTCCGGATTGAGCAAGGGAACATATTAAAAAGATCAGATCTGTAGGAACACCATCAACGATCTACTGCTATTATTTAATCCGCAGGAGTTGAGGTATTCTTTTGAATCTACGTATTAAATTAAATAGGAGCATGCATAAGGCATTTACTGTTTGTCATAGTGTTTATTTTGATATTCATAAAACAAATCCGGGGTTAAGAAATAAATGGTGATTCACGTCGCCTATTGTAGACTCAGTTCCTACAATTAGTATCAGAGCGAGGTTCGTATTTTATGGCTCTGTCAGAAAATAAATTTTGACATTCAGCTTATGCACATTATTTAATTTATCGTGGATGGATTAAACTGTCGTGGATGTTTTTGTTCTCGTGGCCCCTCTCTGGTTTATGCTTTTGTTTTAAATTGCGAGAAAATCCACGATTACATTGATAGGAAAAATCATGTAATAGACTAGATCTGTTGTAATTTTTCATTCAATTTGTAACCGTATTGGGAGAGAGAACAAGAATGCGGCAGCAGCGGTTCATGGTGTTTTCCGGTGAGGTAGCAGCCAGGAGGGGCTAGAAACAGTTAGCAGCAGCGCACAAGCGGTGCGCGGCGGCGGCTGCCGGCAGGCAAAGCAGTGGCAGCGCGCAGGAGGCGCACACCGGGTCTCTGTGAGCAGAAGTCATGCGTTCTATCTTCTTCCTCACGCATGCAGTGGCTCCAGCTTCAGCCGACGCGGGTCCCTGTAGAGTTGCACAGGCCGTGCGTGTACACGGTGGTGGGAGGAAGGAGTCGTGCGGTGGTTTGCAGCGATGGTAGGTCGCAGATCTCGTTGGGTAGTAGGCACACGACGTGGATGTGTGCACAACAGCGAGTTAATCTCGTGGTGGTGCACAACTCCGGTGACAGAAGCTGCAACGCGGGCTCGTGCAGGCTGCGACTCTGGGCGGTGCTCGTTAAGGTTCAGGCTGCAGGCGCGGCCAGTGGCTGTGCTGCTCCGGGATGGCGGCGGCGCTAGGTTTTCTGGAGGAAGAAGATGACGGTTGTGAGCTGGGCTAGGGTTTAGGCCACGCGGGTTGCGGGCCCGACGGTAGCTCGGGGGGATGGATTTAATGTTTTATTTTTGAAGCCCTAATATGTTGTGTCTAAACCCTAGTGTGGGTTGGCAAAAAATTCAAATTTAATTATTTTTGAATGGGCCAGATAACCCTGGTTCACTAATTCCTAGCCCAATACCCTGTATTTTTTTTTCCGGCCCAAAGTTGCAGATTTCAAGTTAAAGAGTGGGAGCCCAGTTTGAAGACCTGTATTAAAATTAAAGCTTTGTAATAGATAGGTTTATTTTTTATTTCCCATGTAATTGCATCTGGGGGCCACGAGAATTTTTATTTTATTTATTATGTTCTCGTATTATGTGATTTATTATGTACGCACTAGTGTATAATAGGAAAACATGCTACTGCTTTTATTATTTCTTTTTAAAGCATGTTGTAGATAATAGGGAAGCATGTTACTGCTTTCTTATTTATTGTTCAAAGCATGCTTTATGTGATTTATTTTATGTATTAAATTATGTCTATAAATACAGGAATCATGTTGGGAAATATGATGGAATTTTAGATGTGACATAATTTATGGATCACAAAATAATCCGTGCGCATAAGAACCTTTTGAAAGAAAAAGACTAAGCAAGATTTTTTAATTAAGATCAACAAGACCTCCACAATGTGGTCTCTTATTAGAAGTGGGCAGTGAAGTGAGTAGACGTCTACACGACCGTAGCCTGCTTACTTTATTTGTTCATAAGTTCTAATAGATGAGATTTCTAAATAAAACATTTAAACATGTGAGAAGTGGACAGTGAAGTGGGGAGACGTC
This sequence comes from Plectranthus barbatus, assembly GCA_026898455.1. Classification (NCBI taxonomy): domain Eukaryota; kingdom Viridiplantae; phylum Streptophyta; class Magnoliopsida; order Lamiales; family Lamiaceae; genus Plectranthus; species Plectranthus barbatus. The sequence goes on along the minus strand of JAPKLW010000563.1, from coordinate 246,911 downwards.
TACACGACCGTAGCCTGCTTACTTTATTTTGTTCATAAGTTCTCTAGGATTGTTTTAAATGAGATAACAAAGGTTGCAAGTGGCATGCGTCATGGGTCTAGTACGTAGGACAAATCGTCATTTTAACTTCCGAAGTTAGAATTGTGGTCAAATGCTTAGATATTGCCTAAGTACTAACTCATGAATGATGTCCCTGCTCAGATAGGTTGAACATGGTCTTAGTTTTATCTCTGATTATTAATTTCATTTGCTGGCGAATACCTGACATGGATTGAAATTAAAGACTGGAACTTCAAAGAGCAGTCTGGTTAGGTGGTCTGCTGTAAACATCTTTGAAAGGAGCTTGCAGTAGATGCACCTAGCAATTGGGGGAAACAATTGTATTGGTTTATCAGAAGGTTACAATATATATTTGTTTCAATGTTCTGCATGTATGTTCTTACTTTAATCAATTATTGTTTTCAGATATGTCTATGAATAATGTCATCAATATCTTGGCACAAAATCAATTAACTGGTCCGAATTTCATGGAATGGAAGCGCAACTTGGATTACATCTTAGTTGCAGAGGAACATCGATTTGTTCTTAACACTCCGTGTCCAGCTGTCCCCACTGCTGAGTCAACTGATATGGAGCGGAACCTCTATGACAAGTGGGTCAAGTCTAATAATGTGGTCAAGTGCTACATGATGACCACTATGTCTAAGGTGCTCCAGCAACAACATCAGCACTATGACAAAGCAGCTGAGATTATGGATAGTCTGACAGTCACTTATGGGCAATCGGATAGAGCTGTCATATTTAAGCTCATGAGAGAAATCGTGAGTTGTAAAATGACTGATGGTAGCTCAGTAAGGAAACACGTTGTTTCCATGACTCACCTCATGGATGAACTAACATTGCATGGAGGAGGTATTGATGGGGAAGCCCAGGTCGATATCATACTCAACTCACTTCCGATGTCTATTGAGTACTTCAGACTAAATGTTGTCATGAGTAAAAAGAGTACACTCTTAATGAGTTACATGGTGACCTCATGGCAGCTGAATTAGTCATGCAACCTGAAAAGGCAGTCTTGGTTTCTTCTGGTAGTCACCCTGTTTCATCGAAACGTGCTAAAGGGGTGATTGGAAAGAAATTCAAGACGACAGCTTCTGGAAGCAAAAGTTCTGGGAAAAAGAAGACCGCGACACCGGGGAAGAAGGGCAAGTGTTTCCGTTGTGGCAAAACTGGTCACTGGAAGGAGGATTGTCTGACCAAGCAGGTTGGACAAGGTACGTCATTAGAATTTGTAACGAAAACATGTTTGTCATTTGTTTGTATCTATTCGTGGCTAGTGGATACTGGAGCTACTGATCATGTTTGTTAGACTTTGCAAGGATTCAGGCCGACAAGGCAGTTGAATAATGACGAGGTGACGATCTGCATGGGTAATGCTACTCGTGTGTCTGCAGTAGCAGTTGGAGATGTTACATTATGCTTTCAAGACAATGTTTCGATTTTAAGAGACATTTTGTATGTGCCGGATTTTTGGTGGAACCTTATTTCTGTTTCCCGTTTAATAACTGATGGATTTTCAGTTATTTTTGATAGTCATGTTACTATCAATGGCAATAACGGTGTTATCTATTGTGGGATACATAAAGACTCTTTTTATATCATAACTTGTTTGCATGAATCTTCCGTGAATGCTGCATATATCTCATTTAATCATAAGAAGAGAAAGTTTTCATCTTCTGATGAGGATCTTACATATCTATGGCATCTGAGACTAGGTCACAACAATCTAAAGAGGATCAAGAGACTCGTGGATGGTGGATCGTTGGATTCAATCTAGGTAGTTCCACATCGAGTTTGTGAATCATGTATAGAGGAAAAGATGACAACCAGGCCTTTCAAGGCAAGTCAGTCTCGAGCAAGTGGTGTTTTAGAATTGATCCACTCTGAGTCATGTGGACCGATGTCTACGCAAGCTCGTGGAGGATTTAAGTATTTTGTCACTTTTATTGACTATTACTCGAGATACGGGTATGTTTACTTACTTCACTATAAGTCTGAATGCTTTGAGAAATTCAAGGAATTCAAGGCGGAAGTAGAGAAGAAGTTAAACAAGACCATTAAGTCATTACGATCTAATTGTGGTGGTGAGTATCTTAGTGGCGAGGTTCTTGAAGTTTTTATCAGAGCATGGGATTACATCCCAATGGACCGCACCGGGAACTCCTCAACAGAATGGTGTGGCGGAAAGAAGAAATGGGACTCTTCTTGAAATGGTTAGATCCATGATGAGTTATGTGAACTTGTTTGTTTCGTTTTGGGGCCACGCGTTACTAACAGCGGCGTACTTGCTGAACCCGGTACCTTCTAAGTCAGTTCCTAAGACACCCTCGGAACTCTGGCATGGGCGAAAGCCTAGTGTGTCAAAGATAAGAGTGTGGGTTGTCCGGCATATGTTTTGTCAAAGGAACCTGGTAAGTTAGAAGGTAGGTCCAAGCTAATGTTGTTCCTCGGATAACCCAAACAAACAAAAGGTGGTTATTTCTACTGTCTAGAGGATCAGAAGATCGTTGTTAGCACCAACATGAGATTCTTGGAGGACGAGTTTGTGAAAAACCACAAATCCAAAGGTGATATCATTCTCCAAGAAATTGGAGAAGATGATGCGCTTCCATTGGGAAAACCCCGTGGCAGATTGAGTGTACCTCTTGTAGGTATGGAACCAACTGCACGGTCGCTAGTGCAAGGCTTAGAGCCACAAGTAACTGCACCAACTGCTGATGCAGTACCAGTGCTCCGTCATAGTGGGAGGGTACCTCACCAAGCGGTGTATGTTCGTGGGAGAGTCTTCGGACTTGATCCCGGAAGATGGACTAGATGATACCGACCCATGGACATACGATGAAGCAATAAATGACAAAAATGTGGAAAAATGGCATAAAGCCATGGATTCAGAAATTGAATCAATTACTGCTATGGATGTATACCAGAAGTCTATGCTACCAGATGGCTTTCGGGCCATAGGTTGCAAATGGGTATACAAACGGAAGAAAGGTTTGAAAGGAGAAATAATGACTTTTAAAGCCAGGTTGGTGTCAAAGGGTTATTGTCAAAAGGAGGGCATTGACTATGATGAGACCTTCTCACCGGTAGCCATGCTCAAATCCATTCGAATTCTTCTATCCATAGCTGCACATATGGACCTAGATATCTGGCAGATGGATGTCAAAACCGAATTTTTAAATGGGTACCTTGAGGAAGGTCATGATATCTATATGCAGCAACTAGAGGGTTATGTGAAGGATGGTGAAGAGCATCTTGTCTGGAAGCTAAAAAAATCCTTGTATGGACTTAAACAAGCTTCACGGTCATGGAACAAATGTTTTGATGATGTGATTAAATCCTACGGATTTTCACAGTGCAGAACCAAAAGTTGTGTGTACCAATTATGCGTCAGTTGAAGCATGGTATTCCTTGAACTTTATGTAGATGACATTCTTCAATTCGGCAACGATGTTAAGGTGTTGTCATACATAAAGAGATGGTTATCCGAACAGTTTCAAATGAAAGACCTAGGAGACGCTGGATACATCATTGGGATTAAAGTCTTGGGTGATCGCAAGAAGGGGATATTTATAGTGGTTTGGAGACTTAAGTCCTACGTCCACTCTTCAGAAATTAATCTGGTAATTCACTACGTAATGAAGATACAATCCTCATGATCTATAGCAAATGCTGTGAAAACCACTATCCAGGGCAGAATGGATCACTCGCCTAGGTAGTTTATCTTCACACCTTTTTTCAGTTTCTCGAAGCCGGGTGGCACCTTGAAGTCTTCTCAGAACTGGCAGTCGTCAGAAATGGATTGAGGACAAACCTCCCTTCTCCTTCTTCGGTGGTTGGATGGTTGAGTTCTTCCCAGAACGTACGCTGGTTGGCAAAAGCCTGTAAGAACCTTCTTCTCCGTAGAGAATCAGGCTACTGTGTTCTTACTTGAAAAGTAAGAACATCAAGAAAGTAGACTAAGTCGAAAGACTTAATCCTCGTGTACACAAAGGTCATACGGTGAATCTCTGAAGACTCCTTAAGCAATAATGCCTCGTGTTCAATAAATGAACCACAGTGTAAATGTCTTCTTGCTTGAGAGGTTTTAATGTTTGAGCTTTGAATTTGATAGAGTGATGGCAAGGTTAATGAAGACTTCTGTGTTTTTTGTCTCTCTGGTTCTACCGCTATTTATAGTTTAAGATTTGAATATAGCCGATAGAGACAACTCGTGTGATGTCCAATCAATGGTCATTCTTCTTTGTAAAGTAGACCTGCTCCTCTGCCTTTTCTGATCACTGCTATGCTTTTAGCAGGGTCAGTTTGTACTTGTTGTGTCAGACTCGAACAATGTTGTACTTCAGTCATAACTAAGTGTATCTTCGTTCTTTATCATTGATTTTTCAATGCTCTTTTATGATTGTTCGGCATCTTGCCTTTCACGTGTTTTTTTGACGTGAAACTATCCTTGTCTGAAACTGTGAGCGCCTCTCGACAGTTTCTTTATGAAAACTGTGTCCTCAATTTTCTTTGTTATACGATCCTTGACAGTTGAAAAATTCTCTGTACAGTTTTTCTTGTCCGATACTCTGCACAGTTTTCTCATCCACTATTCTTGATAGTTTTCTCGTCTGGACGGTTTCCACTTCAAAAACTGTTCCACAGTTTTTGACAGTTTACTTCTCCTGGACTATTACAACTCGATCATCCTATAAAAGGATTACATGAGGTAATAACTCTAAGGCCTAAACTTTGGTACTCAGTTTTCACACATTAGAACATCAAATTAAGGTGGTATTTCTACATCAATACCTAACTATTTCCCCCTTTTTGATGTTGTCAAAACCATACCTTCTAAGTCGAAAAGAAGATGCAGTTGCTCTGAGTTTACAAGGTTTGAAATTCTAACACTACTCAAAACTATGCTTCTTCTAAACTCGACCTACTGTAATCGATCTCTCCCATTATTTCTCGATTAATATTAATAAGATTAGAGCGAAAGAAATGCTTATCACATTGGAATATGTGAATTCAGCTAAGTATCAAGGTAAGAGACAATGAGCAGTTGTCTTCAAACCAACAGTTTTAGAACTTTCATTATATGTGTTCGTTACAAGTACATGAAAAGTTAAAAACTTCGGTAAAGGAAGATACAAAACAATTCAAAGGTTACTCAGCTATGCTTGAGATTTGTCCTTATCCTTTTCCTTGTCTTAATAAGAGTCTGCGTCTTTTGGCTTGGTGATAGCAGCAGAGATCGATGGTCCAGCTTAGAAAAGCTCTTGGCCATGTCCATCATTAGTTTCATCTCCTATTCTCTGGCTTGCTTCATGCTCTCCAACTATAATCTTATCTGCTCATCTCGCCTCTCCAGCAACTGCAACTGCAGCTTCACTTGTTCATCTCTCCTTTCTTCGCCCTTTTTTACAAAATCAAAATTGAGACCATGGATGACTGGATTTGCTGATTCATTTTTTGTCTCACAACATCAAGGGTTAGAGAGGGTGCTACCACAGAGATGGGATTGGGAGACATTGTTTCTTCAGAAGCAATGAGTGCTCTTAAGTCTCCGCCAGTTTGGCTCTGAGATGTAGCAGTATACAACTCTAGTTGTTGATGGGCAGTTTGGGCTGCTTCCTCTTCCTCTTTTTGTTTGGCTGCTGCTACTTCTGCCTCATTTCTTTTTTTTTTTGCAGCGGCCTATTCTTCTCTTCTTTTTTCTTCAGCGGCTGCTGCTGCTTCTGCTTCAAGTCTTCTTTGCTCAGCTTCGCATTCTAGCCTTTGGATTTCTTCCTCTTCTTCACGAATTTTCTGAGCTTTCATAGCAGAGTATGTTGCAGCTGATTTGGCTTGACGAAGAAATTTCTCAGCGAGCACTCACAGATGAGATCTCGGGTCTTTTCAGTAGTCTCTTCAAGAGTGAGGATGATAGAGAGTTGAATTGCTAGAGCCAGAGTAGCTTTATCTTCTTCTTTTCTTTGCCTTTCTAGATCCACTTCTTTCTCTTCCTCAAGCTGGGAGAGAAGGCGTTTGAACCTTTGCTCTTCTTCTTTCAGTTTCTGCCGCTGATCATTCAGTCGCTCAAGGGCAGCGAGATATTGAGCGATCTTTCTTTGAATGCGCTCCAGAGTAGATTCTTCTTTGTTTGAAGCAGTCTCCACCGGAAAGTCATCTTGACCAGTTCCCCTAAATCCAAGAAGGGAATGTCATCTTATTCTGCTTCCTTAGTGGATGCTTCTTGCTCATCGGAGTCTTCTGAAGTGGTCTGGCCATCCTCATATTGTTCTGGCCTTTCGGATGTAGTTCACTCAGAGTCAGATGAGCTACATATCATTTCTTCAAGGGTTACTCGCTCATCAGTTGTGTAGATTCCAGGAGCCTCAAGCTGTAGATGTTCGAGTGTGTCACTTGATAGGAGCTCTGGATTTAGAATTGTCTCCTGGTCAGGAGGATTGACCAGCTCCTTAAAGTGTAGCATCAAATTGCAATTTCTTAACAACTGTCCTCATTGATATTTCAAGATCTGATCTTTTCCTCTTCTTACTTTGAGGTTCTTCTGTGACAGTTTGTTTTCCTTTCTTTATGCGTTGCAGATCTTCTGCCAGGTTTGTTGTGATTTTCCTCTTGTTCTTCATTCGTTGAGTTGAAGAACCAGTTTTCTTGGGCTTCTCGGCACTCTTGACATTTTGAACTATATGAATGACAGCAAGACTCCCAATTGTCTCAGCATCTACCTCCTTATTGTCAGAACTGATGTGCTCTTCATCATCACCATCATTTCCACTATCGTCTCTCTGAGTCGAACGGTAGACTGGATTCTTTTGTGGAATGAAATCAGACGGGATAAGGTCTTCCCCCTCTGTTCTGAGACCTAGAATACTTTCAAGAAGGTAGCTAACCTTCAAGCCAAAACTGACGCTCGAAGAAAACTTGTCATCTTTTCTGATTCCCTTGTTTTTTTTCGCATTCTCCAACAGTCGTCCAAAAATCTATTCTGCCCAGTTCTCTCCAAGGTAATCATCAAGAACCATCATTGAAGCATATTTTGGAGGACTTAACTCAGAGAAGGATCCGACGCCACAATAGAGCATCCTTGGTGCGATCTCACTAAGTGTTTTGTAGAGTGGGTTCAGTTCGGATACCTTAGTGGCAGCCTTGAAGTTTTCTTTAATTTCAGGCTTCTTCCACTTAGCCCAGTGATTCTTCATTGCCTCCTTGTCATTTTTGGGATAACTGGCGATCTGGACACCCGTCTTGAGTAGATGAAGGTATTGAGCGATGAGATCAGGATCAACCCTTATATCCTTCTTTGCAACTTTTTTATTGAAAAACCGTTGATCGTTGTCAATTATTGCATGTTCATAGAACTCGGCTACGCATTGAGGGTTGAATCATCAAGAAGAAGCAGTCAAGAAATGCGTCAGTTTCTCCGCTCTGAACTTCTTGGAAATCTCAGTAGCAATCGTCTCATCTGAAGAGATTGATGCGAAATCTTTCCAATTTAAAATTTTCTCTTTCACAACCTGGGACACCCAAATCTGCTTGTTGGTGAGACCGTGAGAGTCGGCATCGTCTCTCACAATTTGAGCTTGATCCGCATGCAGGGTCTCCTCTATCAATTGCTCTGAGTTTTCTGAGGTACTGGTGCCTTCGAATTGATTCTTCCTTCTCGGCACAATTAGAGATGTAATGCGAGTGATTTAGAAGGCTTGGAGTTGAAGGCTGAAGGAAATGTGTTGCAGAGAGTAGAGAGTATGAGTGAAAGTGTCGAAGACAGAGACAGAAAAGGTTTAAGAGATTTTTGTTGATCAATTATCAAACAAAATCCTCGGCTGAAAATAAAACCCCTTTTCTGTGTTGGATGGATGAGATAGATGCTGACGTAGGCGGCTGTTCACATCTCTGGCACGCTGTTCAGGAGTGCGTGGGAAGATTGACGTGGCTCCGTGTAATACATCGTCCAGTTGTCCGCATTTATTGTGACGTGTAGCCAAAGGCTTCGTCGAACTTTAAAATTTGCGCCTTGATTAAGGCAGTTTTCTCTATCCCATGTCTTCATAAAATTGCTACAGACAGTTCAAAACTGTCCTTATCGAAAAACTGAGCAACTGTGTTACCCTTAGTTGTCAGTTAGAAACTATTTTTTCCTTCAATAGTTAAAAACTGAGATCTTTTACAATTTCTTCGCGCAGTTTCATAAACACTCAATTCCTGAACTCCGTCTTCAGACTTGAGTGCGAAGTCTGGGAAACCGTACGATTTTTGTTTGACCCTTCACTGACTCTAAACTCTTAGCCTTATGACCTATTGGCCACATGTCCATTCAAGATGGTTCAATGCAGTTGTTGGGCATTGAATGCTGACTCATCGGCTTCTGATTCTGAACTGTGAGGAGTCGTGTCCTACATTTAAGTGATTTGCCATCCTTTCGATCGATGCACAAAAATCCCCTATAAATACCCCTTTTTCAAGATAGGATTAGCACACAACCAATCCTATTTCAAGAATCCATAAGACATCAAATCTTCCAAAAATATGTCTTCCTCATCTTCTCTTCTTCTCCTTTCAATATTTTGAGAGAAATGAGGAAGATCTCTATCTAGAGGAACAAGATTCTCGATGAGAAAAGGCTTTATGCACAGTATTGGAGAATTCCTGAAGTTCATGAAAAGGTGACGGGTAACTTGAGGGCAAACGATCTTGAGCGCTTCGTAACCATAACGCCTAATTCCTTCCATACGGATTTCTAGAAGATGTTTACCAACAATGCCACTGTCTCCGATGAGGAGATCTACTACAAAATCAATGGGGAGGAATTCTTCTGGTCAGTTGATTATTTTGCAGAAGAATTTGGGCTTCCTCGCAGTGGAACGCCGGTTTTGCAGTATCGATGGGAGAAGACGACACTGGAATGGTCAGTTTGGTAAGATTGGAGAGTGTGGGACATTGTCTTCCTTCCTACTGTGTCAAGTGGGTTCCTCATCCGCGCTACAGGGTGTCCTACGACATCATTAGCCAGATGGTGGTCTGCAATTCCCATGATGAAACCGATTTTACGCCGTTTGTCTGGAAAACAATGATGGCGTTCGAGGACCAAGCTGGGGTGGACTGGGTAGGATTCATCTTCAATCGCCTGAAGAGTTCCTTGCAGAAGCTCCCTGAAGTCACTGTCCCCTACGGCATGTAGCTGAGCTGGCTCCTTCAGAAGCGGATCCCATACTTCAAGGAATGTCCGTCGAATCTGGTTGGATCCGACTACTACCCCTCCAGATGGATGCCCACCCGCTGACTGCCTCCGAAATAAAATATTATGAACTTATGTATCCTCCTTTTTATTTCACTTGGACATTGTATCACCTCCCTTCTTAATGAATGAAAGAGTCGTTTTCCCTTTGACTTCAATATTGAGCAAATTGTTCTACAAATAATGCAACTGACTTAACTAATAAGCCAAACAGTTTTACACGCTCAGTTCATCATAATTGCTCCGATCAGTTCTCATCTCTTTCCTTCGAGATTTCATCAAACTCCAAAAGACCAAGTTTGATGCACAGCTCTTTGAAATGAGCCTCAGATAGCGGTTTAGTAAATATATCCGCTAAGTGGTCAACCCTCCTAATATATTCCACCGAGATATCCTCTTTTTCAACGTGATCTCGAATGAAATGATGACGAACATCAATGTGCTTTGTCCTGGATTCTTCGAAATACATACTGCACTATTGTTGTCGAAGTAAATAGGTACACATCCAGTTTCTATCCCATAATCCTTAAGTTGCTGCTTTATCCAAAGCACTTGAGCACAGCAGCTGGCAGCTGCTACATATTCAGTCTCAGTGGTTGACGTAGCCACCGAATGTCGCTTCTTGTTGAACCAGCTAATCAGTTTGTGACCTAAAAAATTACATGTTCCACTTGTGCTCTTTCAATCAATTCTGCAGCGTCCAAAATCTGAATCCGAGAATCCATTTAGCATGATTCCATCAGTTTTGGGATACCAAATACCTAAAGACTCGGTCTTCTTGAGGTATCTTACGATCCTCTTAGCAGCTTCCATGTGAGACTTCATAGCATTCATCTTGAATCTTGTGCACACTCCCACAACATAAGATATATTTGGTATGCTAGCAGTTAGATACAGTAGTGACCCAATAATCCCTCGATAAGCAGTCGGATCGATAGGTTCTCCTTCTTCATCCAGAGTGATCTGAGAACTGGTGCTCATAGGAATCCTCAAGGACTTCATCTTCTCCGGATAGAACTTGTTGATCAAGTCTTGAGTATACTTCTTCTGACTAATGAAAATTCTTTCATCAGACTGACCAACTTGCAAACCAAGAAAGTATGTCATCTTGACCATCTTACTCATTTGAAATTTATTCTGCATCAGCTAGGCAAACTTTTCACATAGCTTGGTGTTTTTGCTACCGAAGATAATATCGTCTACATAGATTTGAACAAGCAGGATGTCCTCTCCATCCTTTATTTTGAACAGGGTTCGGTCGATTGCACCCTTTTCAAATCCATTCTTGAGCAGAAACTGAGAGAGAGTTTCATACCATGCTCTAGGTGCTTGCTTCAATCCATACAAGGCTTTCCTTAGCTTGTAGACTTGGTTTCCTTACTTGAAACCTAGGGGTTGTTCGACTTAGACCTCTTCCTTTAATTTGCCATTAAGGAAGACACTCTTCACATCCATTTGAAGGACTGTGAAGTTGTGATAAGCTGCATACGCCACAAGTAGACGAATAGCTTCCAGTCTGGCAACTGGTGCGAACGTCTCATCAAAGTCTATCCCTTCGCATTGTGCGTACCCCTTGGCAACCAATCTTGTTTTATTTCAAACTATGGTACCGATCTCGTCCCTTTTGTTCTTGAAGACCCACTTGGTACCGATCACGGATTGATGTGTAGGTCCATCCACTAGATACCACATATTGTTGTGAGTGAACTCTCCTAGTTCCTCCTGCATTGCATTAATCCAATCCGTTGATTGAAGAGCTTCAACAATCTTCACAGGTTCGATTTGAGATATGAAGCAAGACATCAATGCAGTGCCTTGTCTGGTTCGAATAGGATTTCCAATATCATCCAGGATGGCTTCAATAGGATGATCTCTTAGCCAACTAGGCTTCTTCATAGTTTTGGCTTCAGCGGGAGCAACAGGAGTCTCAGAAACTACTGGAGGTTCCTAATGAGATGGTTCGTCTCCAAGTTCTGGAACTGTTTCACCTCCTTGTTCTAGAACTGGATTTTGAGCGGCAACTGGATTCTGAACGTCAACTGGCTCATCAGTTGGAGTCGCTTCCTCAGCGGCCTCAAGGTTGACTTACTTGGTATCAGGTTGCTCTGCTTCCAAAACTATTTCGTTGTCTTCGGGGGCTTCTCTTCATTTTGATCTTCTATGTAAATGAACTTTAAGGCCTCAACAATGACGTTAGCATCATTGGCCTTCTCGACTGTTTGGGGTTCGGCCGAGGCAATTGGAGTCTCAGGATCATCATTCATAGATCTAGTCAGAGGAACTGTTCGATTATGATCAAGATCAGTTTTAGGTTCCTCATTGACCTCCTTGATCTCATGATTTTCCAGACCCAGTTCTTGAAGTGTCCTACGCACGAGAGTAGCTTCATAAAAAAAACATGATAAGTTATTTCCACAAGTTGGGTTGTCTTATTGAATACCCTATATTACTTATATGAAGGGTGTCCATATCCTAGGAACACGCCTTCATCAGCCTTAGGGCTGAAGGTATTCAATTTGGACTTCCATTATTGTGAATATAACATGGAGAACCGAAAGCACGCATATGAACTATAGAAGGCTTACTACCATTGTAGATTTCATAGGGAGTCTTGTGCAGCCGCGTGTTGAATGCACTTCAATTATGCGTGTAGCAAGCTGTCATCAAGGCTTCTCCCCAAAATCTTTTTCCAAGGTTGTTCTCGGCCAGCATCGTCCTTATTGCTTCTTTGAGTGTTATATTCCTCCGCTCAGTAAGGCCATTTTGTTGAGGAGTTCTTGGAGTAGACTTCTCATATCCGATTCCAATTTCAGCGCAGAAATCTATGAGAGGTCCATTGCAAAACTCTGTTCCATTATCAGACCTTATCCTCTTAACTGTCACCCCTTTGTCATTCTGCAGACGGGTAATCAGTTCTGGCAATTGAATTTTGACTTCATCTTTGGACTTGAGCAACACCACCCACGTTGATCTTGAGTAGTCATTGACAACTGCAGAATAGCGGTTAAGCAAATAATAATTTTACACCCAAGGGTGGTCGATCCCACAGGGAATGTGCAACGAGAAATCCAAAGTACTAGCTATGATTCTTAGAACATAGATGTTTGAGGAAATTGGAAAAGGGGTTTTGTTTTGGAATTTAAAGATGACAAGTGCAGAAAAATAAAGGGTTTTTGAAAACAATAAAGAAAGCACAGATCCTAGGGCAGATAATCTAATCATCAACATGCAATATCAATCAACTCAGCAATGGGGAAAACATAGATTTTTGTGGATTAAATTCCTTGGTCAGGCAATTAAATCCTAGATTATTAATTAGTGACTATCTCCTCTCGGTCTCAAGAACACCAAATTAATTAATCTCAATAATTATCTAATTAATTCCTATGCAAGTTTCTTCCTTTTGAGACAGAAAACAAACACAATTAATTCTCTCTTCCTGTTAACAATTTTCATCTCTCGATCCATCAATTATTAACTATAAACCTAGATCTCAATTCACCTCTCGGTCCTTCTTTTAATCTAGATTAT
>JAPKLW010000563.1:209395-234084 GCA_026898455.1 Plectranthus barbatus | reverse complement strand
ACAATGGAGAAAAATATAGATAAGTGAGTATAATTATGAGCTTATCAGTCATCAACAAATATTAATGTGTACTTTCTCCCTCCAATTGTGGGCGGAGTAACTGGACCAAACAAATCCATGCAGAGCAGTTCCAAGATCCGGTTCGTGCTTGCAGTAATTGGCCTGTTCTTAAACGAGGCTCTTGTCCGTTTCCTGAGCTGGCAAACTTTATTGACTCCTTCCTTTTGGAACTTCTTCTGTGGCAGTCCTTCAACTATATTATGCTTTGCTAGATGTCTGATCGAGTTGAAGTTCAAGTGGCTTAATATTTTGTGCCACAGCCAGTTTACCCCATCTGAGGAACTGTGCGTCAAGAGGCAGGTTCCTTTTTCTCCACTGGACCAATCTACTACATAAAGACCTCCTTTTCTGATTCCTCTGATCTTGGTCTCGTTGGTCAGCTTGTCTATGATGTGGCACTCTGATTCTTCAAAACTGACAATGTAGCCACTCTATCTCAACTGGCTTATGCTAAGAAGATTGTGCTTCAGGTTGGTGACTAAGGACACGTTCTGAATGATGATTCCATTGTGCTTCACGCATCCTTTTCCAACTACACGATCCTTGGCCTTGTTCCCAAAAGTGACAGATGGTCGTCTGCACATCACAAGATTCTTGAGCAGATCCATTTCTCCTGTCATATATACTAAGCACCCGCTATCCAAGATCTATGATCTTGCTTTCTAATGAGAACTTTGTCCCTGCAAGACAAATAATTTCATTTTGGTCCCCACATCCTTTCGGGTCCTGAAAGGTCATTAGATCCATCCTTTTGGTATCCAGACCAGTTTCACTCTTATAGTTCGTGAAACTAAATCACTCTTTAGTGATTGGATAACCTTTCTTCTAAAATAATGTATGTTGTTTGAATGCATGTTAGGAAAGGTTGTGGTGTGTGAACTCTTTCTGAAACTGTTGTTTTGGAAAGAGTCTCGAGAAACAGTTCTCGGGTGTTTAGCTGTCATAGTCTTTTGAGAGTAAAATTGTCTCGACTCAGGCCTCTAATAGGTGTTCCTCTTATTCGGATAACTGTTACGATAAAACTGAGTTCTAACATAACCTCTCAGATTTCTTTCCGGTTGTCCAACTGACTTCCTTGCAACATGCATATGTTGCTCAGTCATTCTTGTTGGTAAAACTGGATTCCTTGCATATTGAACATTATGCTTATCCAGTTTTGAGGGAAAGTCAGTTTTCCTCTCGATAGTTTGTTTGTACAGTTTACAAACTTTGTTAGCTCTCTGTCGAGGTGCTAGTTTAGAGTCAATTTTTTACCAGCATTTGGTCTTTTCTCTTTGCTTAACTGGCTCATTGGATTTGACTTTTCCTTTCTCCAACATAATGCCTGAACTAAGTTTGGCTTTGACAGAGCCTAAAAATGTTTTCTTAGTTCTTGAAGTAGATGCATGTTCGCTCAAAATCTTTTCATTTTGATGCTCCAAAAATCCAATTCCGTGTTTATCGGATGATTGTTTTTTAGCATTCAAAATTTCTTCTGATTTTCTTGAACTCTTTTTGAAAGTACATTCCATTTAACAGGCTCAGTTTTCTTCAAGGAATCACACTCTTTTGAAATATTTTCAAAATCTTTACGAAGTCGTTAGTGTTCTTCCTAGATTTTCTCAAAATCCTCACTGATTGACCTCGTCTTTGCGACTTCATTGGTCAAACCGGATATCTCTGATTATAGTGAGCCATTTTCACTAACTAATGCATCTTTAATCTCATGAAGTTTTCCTACCTCTATAATAATGTTTTCAAGAGAAACATCTTTTGAATTTGAGCGACAAAATTCAGAGTCATCTTCAAAGCATGTAGATGCAAGAGATGTGGGTAGATGAGTTGTTACCACCATTTCACAGTTTAAAGTGTTGTCTTCATCGTTGGTAACATCTCCATCAATGGCAGCCATGAAGGCAAGGAGTGCTTCCTCATCATTCTCATCCTCAGACGTGCAATAGCCATCATCATGGTCTGGCACGTTTGGCACTTAAGTTCTTGTGAGCATTGCTTGGGCCACAGCTTAATAAGCTCTCCTCTCAAACACCTTCTTCAGTCTGTCTCTCTCCTCCTGAGAAACTAGAGGGCATTCATACTTCAGGTGATCCGGAGAGTTGCATTCATAGCACGTGCGTGGCTCTCTCTTTCTGAACCTTTGCTCACTGGACTGAGCTTCCTTTCCTTTTACTTTAGCCTTCTCGAGAAGTACGGCCAGGTTCCTCATCTGTTCCTCCAGTTTGGCAACTGACAGGTCAGTTTCCTTCTTTTGAACTGAGGTGGAGGTATCCTTCGCTGGTGAGGATTGGTAGACAGTTTTCTCGAACTGAACTAGCTTCTTCTGTCGTCTTTGGAAGTCTCTCTTTACAATGAATGCAGCGTCACCATCAGCTGCTGAATTCGGGGTTCTAAGAGCTTCATTCTTGTTCACCATCTAAATATCCCATTCATGGGCTTGGAGTTCGGCGAACAACGCTTTGGTGGACATTTTCGAGAGATCCATGGTCTTTAAACTGGTGGTTTTGACAAACCAATCTTCTTTTAGCATTCTAGAAAGAATTTTGGCGTTCATGTCAGCTGCACTTCCTTCTTTTCCAAGACTTTTCATCTCGCTAATAATGGCGTTGAACCTTGCTTCCATTGACTTGATTGTTTCGCCAGGCAGCATCTGGAAAGATTCGTATTTGTCAACACACATTTGTTTCTTATTGCGCTTCATCAATTTAGTTTCCTTAGTAAGCTCATTGATCCAATCCCATAACTCTTTACCACTGTTGTTCTCTATGGCTTCGTCCATGAGAGATTTTGGGAGGGATTGCATGAGCGATGGGATCAAGCTTATGGCGTTTCTTGTCTTCAAGTGTCCATTCTTTCTGTAGCTTATCTACCATTTGGAAACCACCTTGGCCATCTTTTCCTGCGAGCTGGATACTAGTCTTCTAGATCCTCAGAGGTTCATTCTTCAAAACTTCATCCATCTCTGGATGCTGAGCTCTCAGTTGGATGAGACACCTCTTCTTTCATACCACGAACTTCTCTGGGTTGTACTTGGGAAGACTCGGATAACTCATCATTGTCTTAATATAATCTGCTCGCTAATCACACTTAACAAACAATTAAGAGTACAAGGAAATATGGATCCGGTCCTAAGCGACTCAAAACAGGACAGTCTAGAAAGACCAACCTGCACTGATACCACTTTTTGGTCCCAGATCAGAGTACGAAATAATATGAAGTGGAAGTATAAGAACAGTTATTTGCACTCTTAAAGCAGGCAGTTCAGTTTCAAACTATAGACTCAGTTTTAATCAATAATTCAAAAAGGCAGTTTGTGTTAGCCAACAGTTTTAGATACCAAGTTTATAGTTATATCCAGTCAACAGTTATACGCTTCAACACTTTTAGATAAGTGTTGAAGGTTTAAAAATACAATTGAAAACTGTATGATGCGTAAAGTAATAAAAACTGTAAATGAGGCGGGATATTTATAGTGGTTCGGAGCCTTAAATCCTATGTCCACTCTTCGAAAATTAATTCGGTAATTCACTAAGTAATGAAGATACAATCCTCACGATCTATATCCAAATGCTGTGAAAACCACCATCCACAGCAGATGGATTACTCGCCCAGGTAGTAGATCTTCACGCCTTCTACAGTTCCTCAAAGCCAGGTGGCACCTTGAAGTCTTCTCAGAACTGACAGTCGTCAGAAATGGACTGAGCACAAACCTCCCTTCTCCTTCTCCGGTGGTTGGATGGTTGAGTTCTTCCTAGAACGTACGCTGGTTGGCAAAAGCCCATAAGAACCTTCTTCTCCTTAGAGAATCAGGTTGCTGTGTTCTTACCTGAAAAGTAAGAACACCAAGAAAGTAGACTAAGTCGAAAAACTTAATCCTCGTGTACACAGAGGTCACACGGTGAATATTTGAACATTCCTTAAGCAATAATGCCTCGTGTTCAATAAATGAACCATGGAGTAAATGCCTTCTTGACTGAGAGCTTTTAATGCTTGAGCTTTGAATTTGATAGAGTGACGGCAAGGTTAATGAAGACTTCTGTGTTTTTTGTCTCTCTGGTTCTATCGCTATTTATAGTTGAAGATATGAATATAGCCGGTAGAGATAACTCGTATGATGTCCAATCAATAGTCATTCTTCTTTGTAAAGTAGACCTACTCCTCTGCTTTTTCTATCACTGATATGCTTTTTGCAGGGTCAGTTTGTACTTGTTGTGTCAAACTCGAACAATGTTGTACTTTAGTCATAACTTAGTGTATCTTCGTTCCTAATCATTAATTTTTCAATGCTCTTTTATGACTGTTCGGCATCTTGTCTTTCACGTGTTTCTTTGACATGAAACTATCATGGTCTGGAACTGTGAGCGCCTCTCGACAGTTTCTTTATGAAAACTATGTCCACAGTTTTCTTTGCTATACGATCCTTGACAGTTGAAAAATTCTCTGCACAGTTTTTCTCGTCCAATACTCTGAACAGTTTTCTCGTCCACTATTCTTCACAGTTTTCTCGTCTGGACAGTTTCCACTTCAAAAACTGTTCCACAGTTATTGACAATTTTCTTCTCCTAGACTATTACAACTCGATCATCCTATACAAGGATTACATGTGGTAATAACTCTAAGGCCTAAACTTTGGTACTCAGTTTTGACACATCAAAACATCAAATTAAGGTGGTATTTCTACGTCAATACCTAATAAGAAGAGATCGACCTCGGGCTATGTGTTCACCTTGGGAGGTGGAGCTTAATCATGGAGGAGTGTGAAACAGAAATATATCGCGGACTCCACCATGGAAGCTGAGTATGTGGCAGCTTCCGAAGCTTCTAAAGAAGTAGTATGGCTCTAGAACTACCTCCAAGTGTTAGATATTGTTCTGAGTTTGCCCAAGACTATCACGATATATTGTGATAATGATGGTGCAGTAGCAAACTCTAAGGAACCAAGAACTCACAAGGCGTCAAAGCACATAGAGAGTAAGTACCACATCATACGAGAAATCGTAGCGAGGGGCGATGTGCTAATGAAGAAGATTGACATAAAGGATAATCTAGCGGATCCATTTACAAAGGGTTTACCACAGAAGGCATACGAGGGTCTTGTTCAAAGCCTAGGACTGAGGTAGATGTCGGCCACCTGGTGACCAAATGTAATAGCTAGATTAGAATAGACACATGTTATACTCTGGAAAGTAATGGTATAATGCTTTGAGTATAAGTGGGAGATTGTTGGAATTGTATACATAAAAGCATTATTATTGGTATATTGGGAAACATTATGTTTGATATACTGGTAATCATTAATGACTTGTAATAAACAACTCCTATTTGAATTAACAACCATACGATGCGAACAAACACATCCAGTTATCTCGTTGATAGGGAGATCATACGGTGTGTAAGAGATCACAGAAGATCGTATAGATTGTTTAACCTAGTGAGATATAAACAGTTATCCCAGCAGAGACAATTTCTGGTTTGGCAGTAGGTTTAGGATGCAGCACACAAGTCCATAAGTGGTTTATCTTGACTGCTTTGTGTGACCGGTACATCTCAATGTATTGATAGGATCAACAGTGAGATGAACCATTCTACTTGACATATGAATGAGTAAAGATTTGGGTAACTTGGTCGGATCTAAGGTCTATTGAAAGCTGAGGAGCACACATGGGTTAACTGTAACTTTGACTTGCTATGGTGGAGAGTCTTACATGTACTCATATATCTGCGTCTTGGGTGATGGTAGTTTGTGTGGGGTTTCCTCAGGCTGGATTTAGATAACCATATCCGTTTCAGGATGGTGACATTCCCTGGCAAGCTCACGAGGTTCGTTATGCTAAGTCCTGCTGGCTGAATCATTGATTCAAGCATAAGCGATAAGGGTTGAGTGGTACTACTCAGGAATAATAAGAGATTAATTAATTGCAGCTAATTGTCATATGCTGAATTAATTAATTAATGTCTGAAACCTTAAATATGGGGATTAACCAAGTCAGTGCAACTCGTTCCTAATAATGTGGTAATAAAGAGGTAGGTCAGCATTAATTCTCTGGTGGCATGAATTAATGTTTATTAATAAATTATGGTCTAGGTTGAACATGGAATTAATTAATAGGAGACCCACTTTATTATTTGCATTTGATCCTGGTCTGGCCCAACATTGCTCAGAGCCCATTCGGATTTATTAAACCCTAACAGCCCATTCTCCAGATCTATATAAATAGATCAATTCTCTTTCCTCCCACATAAGTTTTGAAGTTTCAAATCAGAAACCCTAGAGATAGTGAGAGAGTGGGCGGCTGTGTAGATTCGGTTGCGCATCCTCACCAGATTTCCGGATCGAGCAAGGAAACAGATCAGAAGATCAGATATGTAGGAACAACATCAACGATGTACCGCCGTTATTGATATGTGTGTAAAATGACCTATTTTTCGATGTGTGAGCGTGCATGTTTGTGGCCATTTTACCCTCATATCATATGTTTTCATTGTTATTTTGTCTTGTTTTCGTGTTTGAAATGTTTGAAATGTTGTAGGACGTGTTTTGAGCATAATATGGCATATTTGGTGGAGTTTTGGAGGAAAATCGTCCGAGTTTGGAGTACGAAGAGGTTAGGTTCGTCCGAGCGGAGCAAAAGGAGAGTTTTGGAGGCTTGGAGGAATTGCCCGACCGAGTGAAGCAGGCTCGGCCGAGCTGAGCCGGACAGAGGGCTCGCTCGGCCGAGCAGTGCAGGCTCGACCGAGCCATGCTGACAGAGAGCAGGCTCAGTCGAGCGGTTCTGGCTCGGCCGAGCCAGAATGGGTTTCCCAAGTTCTCTGCAGTTTCCAGGAAGGCTCGGGCGAGCCGTGGATGGCTCGGGCGATCCGAGGCCCTTTTTGCTCGCCTATAAAAGGGGGAAAATCAGTTAATTGAAGAGCTTTTGCCCAAAATTAGAATAATCGTCACGATACTTCTCCCTAGATTCATCTAAAAACATTTCCCCAACCAAAATCAAGGGGAATCAAGCAACATTCCATCCATTTGGTGAAGATTGAAGAAGGAAGAGAGGTAGATTGGAATCAAGGAAGACAACCGAAGAAGATCAATTGTTGACCTTGAAGTTTTGTAATGAATTCTTTCAATTCTCAATTTGTATTGTACTTAACTCAAGGTATGGAGAACTTATTTCATTAGTGAGTGTTGTATTACGGATATTGTGATGGATTGAATCGATTATGCTTGTTTACTTTTCTATGAGGGGTTGATTTGCGCTTGAGGTTTATCTTGCCTATTAGGTGTAGGTAATTGCCAGCCTTTTTGTAGTTGACATGAACGTTGCAGCCAACATGCAGACGAAATTGTCGTGATAAGTGCATAATCTTATAATTCTAGTTCCAATCCATGTGCGGTGCTAGGATTGTAGGGCGATATTCGACGGTCGATTGGGAGTGGCTTAGGAGTTAATAACGTAGTTGTTTGCAATTCCTATTGTCATCTACCGCTAGTTATCCGTAGCAAGTGACTAGCGATATTAGAGTCGGTTGCTCAACCTCATAGGAATTAAAATTTTTTTGCAACATAACTTGGTTTAATTTGGAACAATTGAAGTTTGCAATCAATCACTATCTTCTAAGATTGTCGGATTTGTTATCTTAATCTACCTATACAATTGATTGAATTGTTTGCTTGGAGAAGTTGTAATTAGTTTACTAGTTGATTGTTTGTATTTAAAGTTTTGTTTACAATTCATCACCTAGATAGATAAAAACCAACGACTTTTGTGTAACCTAGCTATTGATACCCTTCAATGGAGTAGATGATATCCACTTGAGCGAATTAGAAAAGAGACCGGATTGATAATTTTAACGTGTTAATTGTGTGTGCTTCACACGGCTACCACATTTTTGGCGCCGTTGTCGGGGAATCTTTTAGTAGGTCTTGTGGAATTATTGAAAGTTGAAGTATGGTATGCTAGGTGTTTGAGAAAATGTTTGTGTGAATAATGTGACTAACATTTGTTTGCTAATTGTTCTAGTTTGTTTAGTTGAATTGTTTTGCTTTGTAATTTGTTTTGCTGATTTTTCCTAGGTAGTTTATGATCACAAGATACAAAGCTCGGCTACTTGAGAAAGCTAAAATGGAGAATCAAAGAGAAGACGCCAAGGAGGGATTGGATAATTTACAAAGGCAAGCGGAGGAGATGAAAGAAAAAACGTTGGATAAACAAAGACCACGAAAGCCCCTTCGAAGCGTATAAGAGAAGATGTTTGAATGTAATTACCAATGGCCGGAAGAGCAAAGGGATTACAATACGGTGAAGGTTGAGAAGAAGTATAGAGAAAGTGATATGTGGAGGAGCAAATTGGATCAAATGCAAGAACAATTAAACTTGTTGAGGAGGCCACGTAGAGATAGTGAGGTGGTGAATGAAAGAATGTTTGAGAAGTATGAGGGGAAAATCGAAGAGACTCCAACACAAGAATCAACCATTGCCAAGCCATGGAATGGAACGGATCATGAAGAGAGAGTTTCAAAGGACACGAAACTAATTCCAAGGATGAGTGGCAATGAGATTAATGAAGGCATGGGGGATAAGAGTGCCAGCATTGTGATGAAATCCAAGGAAAGTGTGAGTGATGTTGAGAGGAAAAGGCAATGGAAGATATGAAGATGAAGAGAGATGAAGTCAAAGAAGAGGAGATAGAAGTGGTGCAAGAGGAAGAACCACAAAAGGAGGGTGAAGAGTTACCTCAAGAATATGAGGAGGATAAGGGCACCAACGGGTTGGTGCAACATGAGGATTGTATGAAAAAAGATGATAACGAGATACCTTCACCCGAGGAAATTCAAGAAATTCCAGTTTTTGCACAACTATTGGAAGAAGAGTGTGAGGAGAAGTCTATAATGGGAGGATTATGTGGAGAAATGGTGTTTACTTTTCCTTCCCGGTTGATAGACAATTTTGGAAAAGAGGTGGTGCTAACAAAGAAGGTGAATGAGGTTTACGAGTTAGTTGATAAAGGAGACAGATTCAGGAGATGTAATAATCCCGATGGTGTATTTGAAATGTCATTGGTGATTGAGACATGGTTAGATGGGGTGTTAGATAGCATGCTTGTGTTGAGAAAATTTCGAGTAGTAATGAGTGCAAGTTTGGTTGGAGGTAGCTTAGGAAGAAGATCAATCGATGAGTTGCTTCCACGCAATGTGCGATTGGTAGAGAAAGGTATACTCAAAATTCACAAGGTTTTTGACAATGGATGACATGGTAAGATCGTCTAGCTACCGACGTAAATGGAAGCGCTTGTTAGGAGAAACTACAAGATCGAGAGGAGTGACGATGCACCGTCCACCGTTTTTGCAAACTTAGTCTCACTTGACTAAGTTTGGGGGGATGTGCCGGTAGCCGGTGCCTTGGTTCATTCTTCCCCTTTCTTCTCCTATCTTATATTGTATTAGTTTAGTTTAGTTTGTTGGTGCTCATTTTTCTAGGATTCATATCAATCCTACAATCATACTTTATTGCCTCAACAATCACAACTCAAACAATTCCCAACCCAACTCTCATCTCCGTATTCACCCTCATACACTCATTCCCCCAAAATTTGTCCTAATAATTTCAAAAGAAATATCACCATTAAGCTCAATCACGGGAATCAAGGGTATGAAAGGCAAAATTATGATATCAACCACCTTATACTCCCGAAGTGAAAGGAAGGACTAAGATTCATTCTTCCCCTTTCTTCTCCTATCTTATCTTGTATTAGTTTAGTTCAATTTGTTTGAATAATGATTCTATCTTCGATTGGGTTGTATAATGATTGATTAGATCTACTTTGGATTTGAATGTGGAGGTTATTTGGATGTTTGACAATTTTAATTGAATGGGTTTGTTGATGGATCATTAGCGAGCTTGCATGAGATTGATTTTTTTCTATTTGGCTTTGGTGTGTGGATGTGTCTAATGGTTTGGGATGATTGGTGGTGCTAGTGGATAAATGTTATAATTTTTCTTGAGATATTGGTTTGTGGAAAGATTGGTGGATATGAGAGCTTTATTGGCTTTATTATGCTCAATTGTTTGGTGGTGTTGTATTGATGTGTAGTAGGTGCAAATAAGGAATGGAGAGAGGTTTGATCATGCCTACCGATGGGTAACACCTTCTATCGTTTCTCCTACCATTTAGTTTCAATTCAACTGTTCTTGGCATGAAGATTGTTAATTAGGATGTTGTGTGCTTGTTGTGTGTGTGTGATGAACCCAAATGAGAATTGGAGATTTGAATCATGATTTACTTTGTAAGGCTTAAGATTTACTTTGACCAATGATAGGGCATAATCTAGTTGTTAAGGCGTGCTTGAATTGAACTTTTGAATTGCCGAGTTTTGTGCGAGGTTAATGTCTAGGACTTCACAAAAGCCGAGAGTTTTTGAGCCATGATATTGTCATACTTTGATCGATTGTGAGTGGCAAGGTTGAGAGCACAAAATCTAGAACTTTAATATATTCTCTATCTATTTGGCATGAGTGTGGTAACTAAAAGATGATCTTAGGCCATCGATTCTTAGTCCTTCCTTTCACTTCGAGAGTATAAGGTGCTTGATATCGTAATTTTGCCTTCCATACCCTTGACTCCCGTGATTGAGCTTAATGGTGATATTTCTTTTGAAATTATTAGGACAAATTTTGGGGGAATGAGTGTATGAGGGTGAATACGGAGATGAGAGTTGGGTTGGGAATTGTTTGAGTTGTGATTGTTGAGGCAATAAAGTATGATTGTAGGATTGATATGAATCCTAGAAAAATGAGCACCAACAAAAATTTTGGGTGCTAAGAAAGAATATAAAAAAAAAAGAGAAAAAAAAAGGAAAGCACCGTGAAAAAAATGAAGGTGCTAGAAGAAGAAAATGAGAAAAGAAAGAAAAGAAAAATGTTGAGAGTCATTGATGAAAAAGCCTCAAGGTTAGAAGCGGATTGAAGAGAATAAGTTTGGGGGTTTTTGGGATTTGGAAGAAGTTCGTCACTTTAGCCCAAAACCACTTACCTTCTAATAAGCCACGTTATAACCGAAAACAAAGACCTTTTTGATTTTAGGAGCCAACTCATTGTAGTATAGTGGTGAGAATTGTTTCAAGCCTATGGAAATTGTGCTCGATATCTTGTAAATGAGTGAATTCATCAAGCCCTAAACACGTAAGGGAGTGCTTTCATTTCTTTATCCAATCTTGATGAGTGGTTTAAGTCGTTAGCATTAACCGTGTCACAAAGTTAGGTGATAATCTTGTTCGATAAGAGCATGCCAAGATGATTATGATGAGCTATGAGGTTTGCTGGATGAGGTTTATTGATTGCCTTACTTTGTTTTGATTGAGGACAATCAAAGGTTCAAGTTTGGGGGATTATGATATGTGTGTAAAATGACCTATTTTTCGATGTGTGAGCGTGCATGTTTGTGGCCATTTTACCCTCATATCATATGTTTTCGTTGTTCTTTTGTCTTGTTTTCGTGTTTGAAATGTTTGAAATGTTGTAGGACGTGTTTTGAGCATAATATGGCATATTTGGTGGAGTTTTGGAGGAAAATCATCCGAGTTTGGAGTCCGAGGAGGTTAGGTTCGTCCGAGCGGAGCAAAAGGAGAGTTTTGGAGGCTTGGAGGAATCGCCAGGCCGAGCGAAGCAGGCTCGGCCGAGCTGAGCCGGACAGAGGGCTCGCTCGGCCGAACAGTGCAGGCTCGACCGAGCCATGCTGACAGAGAGAAGGCTCGGTCGAGCGGTTCTGGCTCGGCCGAGCCAGAATGGGTTTCCCAAGTTCTCTGCAGTTTCCAGGAAGGCTCGGGCGAGCCGTGGATGGCTCGGGCGATCCGAGGCCCTGTTTGCTCGCCTATAAAAGGGGGAAAATCAGTTAATTGAAGAACTTTTGCCCAAAATTAGAATAACCGTCATGATACTTCTCCCTAGATTCATCTAAAAACATTTCCCCAACCAAAATCAAGGGGAATCAAGCAACATTCCATCCATTTGGTGAAGATTGAAGAAGGAAGAGAGGTAGATTGGATTCAAGGAAGACAACCGAAGAAGATCAATCGTTGACCTTGAAGTTTTGTAATGAATTCTTTCAATTCTCAATTTGTATTGTACTTAACAAGGTATGGTGAACTAATTTCATTAGTGAGTGTTGTATTACGGATATTGTGATGGATTGAATCGATTATGCTTGTTTACTTTTCTATGAGGGGTTGATTTGCACTTGAGCTTGATCTTGCCTATTAGGTGTAGGTAATAGCCAGCCTTTTTCTAGTTGACGTGAACGTTGCAGCCAACACGCGGACGAAATTGTCGTGTTAAGTGCATAATCTTATAGTTCTAGTTCCAATCCATGTGCGGTGCTAGGATTGTAGGGCGATATTCGACGGTCGATTGGGAGGGGCTTAGGAGTTAATAACGTAGTTGTTTGCAACTCCTATTGTCATCTACCGCTAGTTATCCGTAGCAAGTGACTAGCGACATTAGAGTCGGTTGCTCAACCTCATAGGAATTTAAATTTGTTTGCAACATAACTTGGTTTAATTTGGAACAATTGAAGTTTACAATCACTCACTATCTTCTAAGATTGTCGGATTTGTTATCTTAATCTACCTATACAATTGATTGAATTGTTAGCTTGGAGAAGTTGTAATTAGTTTACTAGTTGATTGTTTGCATTTAAAGTTTTGTTTACAATTCATCACCTAGATAGATAAAAACCAACGACTTTTGTGTAACCTAGCTATTAATACCCTTCAATGTAATAGATGATATCCACTTGAGCAAATTAGAAAAGAGACCGGATTGATAATTTTAACGTGTTAATTGTGTGTGATTCACACGGCTACCAGTTATGTCAATCCACAGGAGTTGAGGTATTCATTTGAATCTACGTATTAAATTAAATAGGAGCATGCCTAGGGCATTTGTTGTTTTCATAGTGTTTATTTTCATATACATAAAACGAATCCAGGGTTAATAAATAAATGGCGATTCACATCGCCTATTGTTGACTCAATTCCTACAGAGCGTTCTACTCCAAGAACTTCGTAGCTGAATGGCTTAGCAGAACGAAGGAACTAAACGCTAAAGGAAGCAATTCGAACCATGTTGCCGAGATCAGTCTGGGAGAGAAATTTGGGGGCGAAGTATTGATGACTGTGTGCTACACTTAAAGTAGAAGCGCCATCAATGATAGACTATAGAAGACCCCATATGAAGTATATCATGGTCGTAAGCCTTTCTTAGCTCATCTTCGTGCTTTTGGTTCACCATGTTATATTCACAACAATGGTAAGTCAAGGTTGAATACTTTCTCTCCCAATGCTGATGAAGGTGTGTTCCTTGGATATGGACACCCATGTCACAAGGGATATCGAGTATTCAATAAGACTACTAAACTTGTGGAGATAACATGCAATGTTATTTTTTAAGAAGCTAGTTTAGTGCGCACGACAATGAGAGAGTTGGAAGAGGACCTTCCTGAGATCAATGATGTCAATAAACAGTCAGGTACAAATACTTCCAATGCTAAGCTGATTGTTTCGGCTAGATCTATGAAGGATGGAACTTCTCAACCAACACCCTCGATTGACCATCAGACAATCGAGAGGGTCGATGATGCTAACGATCATGTTGATACCTCAAATTCCATAACCCTAAGAGAATGCATAAATCAAGGGGGAATTCACACTAGCGTCTTCCAAGCTGACAATGATGAAGAAGAAAATGAAGACCTAGGGAATCAGAAAGGTAATGCTGAAGACCAGACTGAAGATCAAGAAGCTGGGATTGAGAATACACAAGCTCATACTGAAGACGGAGTTCACACTGAAGACGATGCTGAAAATCAGTCTACAATCTCATCTGACCAAGGCACCAATAATAAAGTATTGGAAGATGAGATTGTTCCTAAAGATTCATCTCTCTCAGAAGTTCCAGTCACAGAAGTACACCTCGAAGAACCATTCACTCAATCAATTGAGGTAGAACAACTTCAATTACCCAAGTGGTTTCACAATCATCCAGAGGAAGTCGTACTAGATGATACCGCCAACCCAGTTCATACAAGAAAGGGGAGTGCACTACTTACATGCTACATTTCTCAGTTCGAACTAATGAATGTAGCAGATGCACCTCAATCAGCCAACTAGATTAATGTTATGCAAGAGGAGCTTGCAGAATTCACTCGCAATCATGTTTAGTACTTGGTTGATCGTCCATCACATTAGTCTATGATCGGAACCAAGTGGGTTTTCAAGAACAAGCGAGACGAAGCTGGTAACATAGTCAGAAACAAGGCCAACTAGTTGCCAAAGGATATGCACAGTGTGAAGGAATCAATTTTGATGAGACTTTTGCCTCCGTAGCCAGACTGGAGGCTATAAGGCTATTCCTACTCTATACTACATATCATGGATTCACGGTCTATTAGATGGACGTGAAGAATGTCTTTCTCAATAGTGAATTAAAGGAAGAAGTATACGTGGAACAGCCTCCCGATTTTAAAGAAGACAAGCAAGTCTGCAAGCTGTGGAAAGCATTATATGGATTGAAGCAAGCACCGCGAGCTTGGAATGAGACCCTATCACAATTCCTAGCAAATAATGAATCCAAGAAAGGGAAGACCGACATGACTCTGTCTCGAATCAATGATCAAGAAGACATCCTACTAGTCCATATCTACGTCGATGATATTATTTTTGGGTTAAGGAATTTGAGCCTTTGTGAGAAATTTACCCAGCTTATGCAGAGTAACTTTCAGATGAGTATGATGGGCAAGATGACGTTCTTCTTAGGACTTCAAGTTCATCAATGTAGCGAAGGAATATTCATCAATCAGAAGAAGTACACTAGAGATCTTATCGACAAAATTCTACTAGAAAAGACTAAGCCTCTGAGGATTCCTGTGAGTACAAGTGTATAGATCACATTGGATGATGATGGAGAATCTGTTGATCCATCAGCATATAGGGGAATCATAGGCTCACTCCAATACATGACAGCCAACCGACCAGATATTTCTTATGCCGTCGGAGTATGCGCAAGATTTCAAGCTAATTTGAAGAAATGCATATGGACGCTGCCAAGAGAATTGTAAGATATCTGAAGTGTACTGAGTCATTCGGAATCTGGAACCCAAGATGCAACGAGCTTATTCTAAATGGGTACTCAGAATCAGATTTTGGAGTTTGTCGTATTAATTGCAAGAGCACGAGTGGAACTTGTCAGTTTCTTGAACATAACCTGATCAGTTGGTTCAGCAAGAAACAACACTCGGTTGCAACATCTACTACTGAAGCGGAGTACATTGTGATACGTGCGTAAAATGACCCATATTTCGATGTGTGCGCATGCTTGTTTGTGGCTATTTTACTCCCGTATCATATGTTTTTGTCGTATTTTGGTTGTGTTTTCGTGTTTTGTGTGTTTGATTTGTGTAGGATAGGTTTTGGGCATAAACGAGCATTTTTGGTGGAGTTTTGGAGGAAAATTGCACGTGTTTGGAGTTTGGAGGCGTCGACCGGCCGAGCAGAGCAGGACCGGCCGAGCGAGGCAGACAGAGGGCTCGACCGGCCAAGCCAGGACACAGACAGAGGGCTCGACCGGCCGAGCCAAAATGCAATTTTCAGCATTTTGCAGTTTCCAGCTTCGACCGGGCGATCCGAGGCCCTGTTTGCTCATTATAAAAGGTGGAAAAACGGTTATTTTCAGGAGGATTTCATAACTTTTCATAACATTAAATAACCACCTCCTAAATTCTCTCTACGATTCCATTTCCATATCTTCCAAAACCTATCAAAGAGCTTAATTCACCAATCCTTGGAAGAGAAGTGAAGATTCAAGGTGGTAGATCAAGGCATACAAATCCAATTGGGGAAGATTCCAATCTCTACTTTTCAAATTGTAATGGATGTAATTGAATTCAACTTTGTATTTGTACAATTGAAAGGTATGATGTTCTAATTCATTTTGGATGTTGATTTGAGTAAGGATGCATGATCATTTGGTTTGAGAATTATTTGTTTACTTTCCTTTGAGAGCTTGAATTGCACTAGAACTTGTTCCTTACCTCCTAGGTGTAGGTAAGAGCCAGCTTAGGAGGTAGTTGATGTGAACGCTGCAGCCAATACGCGGGCGGAATCGTCGTGAATAGTTTAGATTCATACGATTTTAGTTCCAATCCATGTGCGGGGCTAGGTCGTAGGGCAA
Organism: Plectranthus barbatus; assembly: GCA_026898455.1. Classification (NCBI taxonomy): domain Eukaryota; kingdom Viridiplantae; phylum Streptophyta; class Magnoliopsida; order Lamiales; family Lamiaceae; genus Plectranthus; species Plectranthus barbatus. Next base: position 217,819 of record JAPKLW010000563.1, on the reverse strand, counting down.
TAATTGACGAACTATTTGGAGTGGTCTAGGGCTTAATAACGTGATGGTTTGCAAGTCTTAGATCATCAACCGTTAGCTCGCCGTGACAAGGGGTTAACGAGTGTAGGGTTGATTGCTCAATCTCCTAGAAATTAAAATGTGTTTACATCAATGATTAACCTAATTTGATTGCATCTACACTCATCTCAACATCCTATCTTCCTAATTTGAGAATTTGATTGTCTTGGTTTATCGATTTGTGGAAAGAATTGATTGAAAGATGATTGTTGGTTTAATTCATTGTTTGTCATATGTTGTTAGCATAGGTTTAAATTGATTGCTTAGATTGATAGAAACTACTCAACGATTGTATCATGCCTAGCTATAAGACTTTGCTATAGTATCTCGGTATTCTAGCAGGCGAAGCGGGGAAGGACCTGGATTTGACAAATTTTATTCTTGTGTAGTTAGAGGTTTAATTTGATTGAACTTTTAGCCGCATCACATTGTTGTTGCTAGTTGTTGTGCTCGGATATTGTGGATCAAACATCAGTTGCTCGACTACAATGTGGACTCAAGATATATTCCCATCTATTGCAACAATAACAGTGCAATGTGCATCACGAAGAATCTGGTTTATCACTCCATAACCAAGCACATCGACCTACAACATCACTTTATTTGAGATCATGTCGAAAAGAAGGATATAAGCGTAGAGTACATTGGTACTGAAGATGAACTCGCTGATATTTTCACAAAACCGTTTCCAGAAGCTTGCTTTAAGGAGCTCTGTATCAAACTAGTGTTATGAGATAGAAGAAGGTGAAGAATGAGTTCGAGCTCTCATTCACTACAGTGGATTTCTGAATAATGAAGATACCATATTGAGTCCAAGCTCTCAGTATACTATTTTCAGTATTCACTCAAGGGATATAGTATATGAACATCTGGGACATATGAAAACTAAGTCCAAGCTCTTAGTTAATTCTATTTTTTGGTGCAAACTGAGTTCAAGCTCTCAGTATATCATTCATATGTCACTCATGGATATATCAAGTACGTGATTACCATGATATTCATCAAGTGGTAGAAGACGGTGTTGCAGACGAAGATTGAGTCCAAGCTCTCAATCTTTAAAGTTCATTGAAGATGGAGAGATGCGGATTACAATTAAGTCCAAGCTCTCACTTTGTTTTGAAGATTGAAATATAAATTGATGGAGATTTGTGTTGAACATCTATTTGGTCCGAGCATACTAAGCTAAGATCATGCTAAGCTTACAATATATGGTGATGACCACATTAAAGCGGGACTATTGATCTGCAAAATTGCGTATGCGATATGCCATATTTAATACAATTAAATACGAAGGATCCTCAATAGACATCTGAATCTTCCTTCAAAAATTTTGGTCCAACAGCAACCCGCTAGATCAGCACTTTCGGGACTAAGGGAGGAAAGCTACATCACATCTCACAATGCACGTCGCAGGCATAGGGCACCTCAACCATCGCTGATTTCCTAGAAGACGATCAAACTTCTCGATACATGATCTCAACCGTCAAATTCCTATACTACACTAATGCTCTTCTAGCTATAAATAGGGTTCACTACTATCGTTCTTGCGAACATATTTTTACTGTCGAACCCTGCCTTCCATTAGCCTATACTTCGAATTAATATTTTCTCTACACTTCAAAATTCTCTCGATGAAGAAGAATATGAAGCCGCCCGATATATCAAACTCTATCCTTTTTGGGTGCAGTCAAAGAGGAGGAAAAAGTATGGAAGGTGCAGAAGAGATCAGAAATTAGACCGTGACTAGGGCAAAGAGGTTGTTAAAGGAGCAGAAGAAATTAGAAGATATCTTCTGCCATTGTCATCTCCTTCTACAGACCAGATAACTCACTGCACAAAGTGACATGCCAAACAACGGGGCAAGGCCACTTAGAGAGTCTCTTCGCTTCGTCTTCCTACCGACCAATGGAAACATCTAAAAGGGCAGGTTGGCGAATGAAGAAAGGAGCCCGGAGGTGGGGTGAGATGAAGAGGGAGGACATTCCTTTCCACAAGGTGCACAGCTCCACCACCTCCCAGACTAAAAATTACTGGAAGATCAAAGACCAAGGGGGTGAAAAGCTAGTCCACATATCTAGCTGTCATCATTGGATGTGGTAATAAGATCAGTTCCAGCAACAGTCAATTTGAAGACCATGAAGACCATAAGTAGCTTAGTATAGACTTGTAATAGTTCTGTATAGGTTTCTTAGAGTTAGTTTATCCCTGTTTTTGTAATCAAAATATTTAAAGGATAAACCGACTTGTTGATGACAATCTCCTTTGGTCCAACAAAGGTCTTCGTTCTTCATAGCTGAAATTATAGACTCCAGTGTAATCAACACGCTTCTTGCTCTCTTGCGTACTTAAGATTTATAATTGCTCTAAACTTACTTGAAAAAAACTTAATCGAGCAATATCTCTCCAAACTTATAAGGTGAAGATCTTAAGTAGAAAGTTGAATTTGAGGGGGAATCTTTTTTAGTTTATAGACTGAATGTCATACTTTTAAAAACTCTAAAGTTCTTCGCTTCTCATCCACTTAGGTTAGATAAGGCTTTGGCCACACCAAAAAGGGGGAAATTGTTAGGAAATTTGATAGAAATATCCTTCCTTTTTAGGTTATGTTTTGGTGGGTAAAAGAATGTAAAAGTCATTTTAGTTAGTGTTCAGCTTAGGGGAAAAATATAAAGTCATGTATAGGTTCTTTATCGAGTTGTAAGCTGATACTAATATGGAAACTAGACTATTCAAATGTCTAGTACACGCGAAAGACTCAACAGGCCAGAAGAACGTAGTACACCCTACCAACCTGGAAGAAAAAGAGTCTAGCGGAGCATGGATATCGTCATGTACAAATCCAGTATAGTGTGGTGCAATCATTTAAACCATACTGAGCAGCAAGGGACCAAGTATACTTCAAGAGATGACATCATCAACATGGAGGTGCAAGTATGACAACATCAACATAGATTTCCTAGTCTATGTCCCAACATTTGAAGACAAGAGGAATCGCTAGAAGAACATACTCAAGAAGAACAGACTTGAAGGGTTGGAGAAGCCTTAAAGCCTGCAAGCATGAAACTTCAAGTTTTGCTACCTAAGATGATCAGTTCGAGATTCCTCATACTAGCAGAAATACTGTCATTCTGACAAAAGACGAGCCATCGCTATCAAAGTCAGAAAAAGGCAAAAAGAGGTGCAGACCCTCTGCAAAAAGTACACTTACCCGCTGAACGTTGCAACCAATAGAGACATCCGATTGGACATCTTCCATTTTATCTCTAACGAGTCTTAAATTCATATCTTCAACATCTCGGGTATAAATACCAGAGAAATCATCAAAGAAAAACATTACAGGCGTGAATACACAAACGAACTCACAAAAACAAACTCATTATACAAGTTGTGAACTCTTACCGAAAGCATTATGCTTCACAAGGTGAGCTTACTTTCAAGGCTTTTAAGCTTTCTATGTGTCAAGAAGTGAACACGAAACTCAGAATTGTTGTATTCTTAAGTTACTACTCGGTAGTTTTTCTCTCCAAGAAAAACTACAACAGTCAAGTACATCTTGTACTCTAACTCTTATGGACAACCTGCCGCAGAAGAGATAGTTCTCGGGGGAACTATAAACACCCCATTCCGGCTACAAGGAGGCTGAGTGGTGCGCCCACACTCTGAGAAGTTGAGAAGCGAGGAACCAAGCATGGACCAGGCAAGTGCGCTTGTGGATCTGTGGGCGGGGCATTCATCGACAAGCAGTAGATCGTAGGAGCACCTGTAATGTTCTAAGCTTAGTGGTTTACCAGACGAAGTGTCTGAAGTGTGGACGTAGGACGGTTTAGTCTGAACCACTATAAATCTATTTTTCGTTTGTTGCTTTATTTATTTACTTGTCAATAAAGCTTTATCTCATCTCAAAACCTAACACTCTAGTGTTGGAGTATCTATTGAATACTGACAACTAAGACACAGTGAATATCAAGTATCTTAGAGATTTTAACAAACCAAGCTGACATGTCACCCTTAGCTTGGATAAGTGCAAGATACAGAACTTAAATATAAAATTTTCTGTTGTGAATATACATTATACTCTGATAAACCGGGACCAACACCATGCAACCCGTTTCTCACAACGTGGTAACAAAGGGGTAGGTTAGTATAGATTCTCATGTGGCATGAATTAATATTAATTAATTCATTATATCATGGGTTGAATATGGAAATTAATTAATTAGAGGCCCACTTCATTATTTGCATATTAGTCCTTGGTCTGGCCCAGGAAAAGTCCATTAATGATCAGATTTTTCTATAAATACCCCCTTAGTGTCTCAAATTACATGTTCATAAGTTACTGATAAGCATATCAATTATGGGGGTTGATTATAAGCGATAGACATATGAGGAGGGAAGAAAATACTGCTTCCCAATCAGTGCAATATCCGGAGAGAATCTTGACTATATTTCATATACCAGCAGGGGATACATATCAAAAGATCAGATCTGAAGGATCTTCTTTTCTTCTTTCATCTTCCTTACGTAATTTTTTATTTTATTCCTTAATAAAATCAGAGATTTAATTCTGATTATTTCAGTATTAAATCTTATTGCGCAAGAAGGATTCAAATGCATAATCCCTCCGCAACAGTTCAGAGATATTAAAAATTAGGTATTCCGCACAACCATCCTTTTGTATTCAATTTTAATAGGAGCATACTAGGGTTATTTCATAGGCATATCAATTTATTTTAGATATCCAATAATCGGTGCCTTGCCAAATTGGATTATGTAATTCAATTTGCAAGTATAATTCCCTTCATCAAGTCTTGTCTTCTAGGCATTGTACACGCTCTCCGAGGTCTGTAGTTTTTCATAACTTTTTAGATGTGTAAGTCTTGTGAGAACAACTCTTTTGTCAGTTGACTTTTACTATCAGTTGTTGGAATAGTTCTTCTATTTCAGTTGTAGAGCTTATTCTGTTTGAAGGCTTCGCAACTGACTCTTTGTAAGCTCTGCTAGGTAGTATGCTTCTATGTTGAACTGGTTTAATCAGATTTTGAGTGTTGTCTTGCTAATAGAGTAATTCCTAATATATTATAACTCAATTAACCTATACGAGGTTACAAATGTGGAATCACTATATCCAGGTTAATTTGAACTTACTGATTCTAAGCTTGGTTCGATACACCAAAACTAACATATGAGGCATTAACATTAATTCCTAACAATTTCCTGCTTTTGGTGATGTTGAAAACAAACTAGCAAAGTGAATAAGGAGTTGCATCTTGTCAGTTCGTAGAAGAACCCGACTTCCCCCTAAACTCTTGAACCTTGAAAATGTAATCTTCCCCCTCAGCAAGTTAAGAAAATAGGAAGATATTGCTCGACTAAACACAGGAAATGGGGTTAAGAATATTATTGTCACAATAATTTGAGCAGAGAACAAGATAATGAGATTTTGTCTTTATAGAAGGCAAAAGATAATTCCATTGATTAAGTAGAGAAACAGGAAGAAAAAACTGACAAAATATTCGTTGAAATGAACTTGGTTCATCCTTTTCCAGAACTTCTTAGCTCCCAGATTCTTACTCATCATTGCAGGATGACCTTTCCCATTCTGATTCCTATTTAGTGCTTCCATTGTTCTCTTACTTGTCCTGATCAATTGTTGCCTCATTCATTCTTCTTTTATTTTTCTTTGGTGATTTCTCTCGAGATTTGGAGGCACTGTTTCCCTGCAGCCTATTGACTTGTTGATCGAGGTTTGCAACCAGCTCTTGAATCATTGAGAGATTTAGCTTTATATTTTTTTTGTTGGTTTGAATAAACTTTTGAGATGTAAGACTAGTTGATGATGCGTTCAAATGAGATTTTTCTTTGATTACCTCCTTCTTCCTTGTAGACTTGGGAAGTCCTTATTGGTTTCGAGATCAGAGAAATTATGTATGCAACGGAAGATCTGTTACTCATTCAAGGTTAAGAAATGCTTGTTTCTGGTCAGTTATGGTTACTCAAACTTGTTATTTGCAGTCGATTCCTTACTTAGATGATTTCACAGAGTATACACCAACAATTTAGCAAGTTGTTGGGTTTCAAGTTAAGAGCATAAATCAAAGCAAAATAGGTAAATACACAAAGGATTATAGTGGTTCAGAGCCAAATTTCCTACTTCCACTCTTCAACCGCACAGGTTAGAATACACTAGAACCAGTTACAGGGTGATGTAGCACGATCTGTCGCAGTCGGGGGCAGCACTTCTGTCCACCACCTGTATGTGGTATCGCCTAGTCCAGCAGGAACTTGCTCTCTTTATCTTGATGTGCGAACACATTTTGTAGCCACCAACTGGAAGGCAATGATGGTTGAGTTATTCCCAAAACGTTGAAGGTTGGTTTGTTGGATGAAATATCGCCTAAATTTCTTCAGGAGTGAGAAACTCTTATCAGATTCTTAGGAATTAAATAATCTACGGTTAACTCGCCGTGACAAGGGGTTAGCTACTTTATAGTGGATTTCTCAATCTCATCGGAATTAAATTGAGTTTACATCACTATTCGATCTAAGTTGAACACATTAGATTTCCACACAACATTCACTCTTATCTCATTTGATTGAACTTGTTACTTCATCTACCTAGTTTGGAAAGCTTGATTGGTTGTTTTAAAAAGTTTCTATTCAATATGATTGTTATTTTGTTTACTTCATTTATGCTTAGCTTAGTTATTGCTTTTGCCTAGCTAATAGAAAAACTCAACGATATATGTTTTGCCTAACTACAAACATTCCATACGAGTAGGGAGTATTCTATCGAACGAAGTTGAAAAGAACCTTCGTTTGATAAAATTTAACTTGACTAGGTGTTGTTTTTACACCGTATCAAGTTTTTGGCGCCGTTGTCGGGGAATTCTTTTTAGTAGGTCTATAGATATTGTTGAAAGTATGGATATTGTATGTTAGGTGTTTGATCATTTGTTTGTATGAAAGTTAGTTCTTGTGTAATATTTGTTCTTGCTTTTTTTGTTTGTTGATTTGTATTGGTTTTGTGATTGGTTCTTGTGGAATTTGTAGGTAGTATATGATAACTAGATCCAAAGCTCGTGAGCTTGAAGAGATGAAGTTTCGACAAAGGAGAGATAATATTGAATTTGAGTTTGAAATGGATAACCATGGCGAGGATACGGTGAGAATTGAGGAATTGGAGAGGCAACTTGAACTTATGAAAGCAATGATGAATGAGAGAAATGGACAACAAAGACCGCTCCAAAATTTGTTTAGACCGCAAGGGGGACCGACAACCGAAGGATTTCGGTTGGGAGTTAATGCAACCTGGTTTGAGATCAAACTGCAGCTGGTGCAAATGATCCAAAATAACCAATTTGGGGGGCATGTTACGGAGGATCCAAACATCCACATATCAAGATTCTTGGAGATCACGGATACGATAAAAATTAATTAAGTTCCCCAAGATCAAATAAGATTGCGGATGTTTTCATTTTCCTTGCGAGATGGAGCTCGAAATTGGTTTGAAGAGTTGGACATATCTAACATTGCTACATGGGATGAACTCCGAGAGAAATTCTCATTCAAGTTCTTTCCTCCTAGCTTAACATTGAAGAGGCGAGCCGACATAACATCCTTTGGGAAAAGATATGACGAACCGCTTTATGAAGCATGGGATTGATTTTGTGAGCTTCTTCGTAAATGTCCTAGGCATGGCCTTTCCCGAAGCCAGCAAATTTGTCAATTTTATGGGGGATTTGAATTATGAAACTAAGGTGATGATGGACGCCTCGTCAGGTGGTGCTTTCCTCTATCAAGAGGAAGAAGAAGCGTGGAGAACGATTGAAAAGATGGCAGAAAATAGTTTTCAATGGCCTAGGGAAAGAAAAGATTATAGACCGGTGAAGTCGGTGAACGATGCCAAAGAAAGTGAGGATTTCAAATAACAAATTGCTGCCATGCAAAGGAAGTTTGATGCATTATCTACTTCTAGATATGATGGTGATTAAGCATGAGGAGGCTTACCCGGAAAATGTGAATTTCGTCAACCAACGAATGGGGTACAACAATCAACCTCAATATAACCCACCGGGAACATGTATTACCATCCCTCCAACTGGTTTCACCCCAACTTCTCTTATTCAAATCCCAATAATGCTCTTAACCCTCCAATGCAATTGGAAGGAGGGGGGAGTAGTAGCCAAGGAGGTTATGCTGGGGGAAGTAATAGACATGCAAATCAAGAGATGAGGAGAAATCTGAATGAGGAAATGGATAAAAGGTTTGAGAAGTATGACGGATTGTTAAGTGGCAAACACCAAGCTGGGAAATTTCCAAGTGACACCGAAGTCATACAAAAGAAAAGTTGCAACATGGTTGATGGGG
>JAPKLW010000563.1:67497-200421 GCA_026898455.1 Plectranthus barbatus | reverse complement strand
TTAGTATATCCATGTACTTGTAATGAAAATTATTAAAGGGTAAACTGACTTGTTAATGACAATCTCTTTTTGTCCAACAAAGGTCTTCGTTCTTCAAACGTTGAACCTACACAATCTAGTGTAATCAGCAGGCTTCTGACTCTCTCCCCTTCTTAAATGTAATTGCTCTAAACTGACAAAGAAAATCAATCTTGCAATATCTCTCCAAGTTTATAAGGAGAAGATCTTACGTATAAACGCCCAAATTGAGGAGGAACTTTTCTGAGTTTATGATACACATTGTCAAAACTGTAAAAACTCTAAAGTTATCCTAACCTCATGGGCTTAGGTTCTAGATCGCTTTGACCACACCAAAAAGGGGGGAATCGTTAGGATTCTTTTTTAAAGAATTACTTCCTTACTTTTTGATGTTTTGGTGAGTCAAAGATTGTAAGCCATCTTAGTCAGTTTTTCCAGTTTCTAGAGTTCTAATTTGTAATCCTTATGTAGAATCGAATTGAGTTCTAATAGAACTTAGGCTGAAAATCGAGCAAATGAGAATGATCGAGAACTTACTATCATCATGCCTAGCCTTTACATAAAACTGTGTTAGAGCACTCAGTTTGAGGTCCTACCATATTGATAAAGAGAAGTCAGGATGAGGGCTTTCCCGAAGTGACTAAGGAGAATTCAGTTCAAGGGATTTCCATACTGATAAGGAGAAATCAGTATGATGGCATTTTCCATACTAACTATGGTTAGTCAGTATGAGGGTTTACCGTACAGACCCTGGGAAGTCAGTATGAGGGCAAAGCAGTACTGACTTTGAGTATCAGAGCCTCTACCTTTAAAGAATGAGCATTTTGAAAGATATCCAAGCTCAGTCAGACTTAGGCATTCATATATGCCCAAGTCAGTACGAGGTTAACCAAACTCTGACATAAAGTTAGTGTAACGTACACTAACGCTGCAGAGCAAAGCAGAAAGGAGACCTAAGGCATGGGCTACGATTGAACAATATAATCCTTGAGTCTAATGTCTGGATGTATGTGTCTAACGGATAGATTTTCAAATTGCCATAGGTCTTCCTCTATATAAAGACCAGCCCTTCCAACCTTAACAGGTTACCTGAACAGAATTCAAAATCTACTAGTCTAAAGAGACAAAGGGCATTTTCAGGTCATCTCTCTCTGCTAAACTCACAGAGTTTCCGTGTTTTCTAACACGAGACTTGAGTCTCCGAACCAAGTTACCCACCGTGCTAACTTCTCCTAGCACAAGGTTGAAGCTTTAAGCTGAAGCTCTTCTTGGTGAATATATCTTTCTGAGATATATTCATAGCAGTCAGTTTCCTAGTCTGGGATTCTAATTCTCACGGGCATATGCCAACCACCTGAGTTCTAGGAAGAACAAGTAAACATCCAACCACTGGGAAGGAGGCTGCAGGGTACGTCCCTACTTCAACCTGAAGACTAAGTCTGCAAGGAGTTCCTAGGCGAGTGCCACAGCTGACCGGAGGACGGAGGTGCCATCGGACTGTGTATAGATCGTAAGGAGGCTTGTATTAACTTAGTGAATTATCCAGACCTTGGGTCTGAAGAGTGGATGTAGGATATTGAGATCCGAACCACTATAAGTCATGTGTGTTCTTTACAGCTTTCTTTACTTGCTTTGGACCTCTAAGTATTGAAGAGTATATACTGTGAAACTGACTTGACCAAGGCAGGACTAAGCTTAGGTTCTTTTAAACGCTCAAAACTGACTATACTTTGTTTTAGTCGAACCAGTGCAACTGTCTATTTACTTCCGCTGCACAGTTTTGCACACTGATTTCGGGACCAACACTAAGTATAAACACCCCTTTAGCATAATCTGCATTAAAGAAAAATTAAAATTTCCCCCTAAACATAGTGAGGTAATAAGAAGATATTTCTCATTTATCACAACGCGAAAAAGAAATATACCAAGCAAACATATCAGTTTTCAAATTCAGGTTGGTTTCCTGTTGTTGGAACAGCTTTTTGTTTGCTGACCTCTTCCTAGGAGTGGCCGGCTTTTCTTGAGTCTATTGAATGCGTTTTGCACTCATTTGCTTCTCCATGTAATTGGTTGATACATTCTTCAAAGAATGTTGTCCAAATAGAGTAATTTTTAGTCTATTATAAATTAATGATGATTATGATAAGTAAAATACCACATGTTGTGACTTGGCACAAACTTGTCATCACAGTTGTAATATAACCCCTTCTCCCTTTTAGCACTCCTTTTAGTAGGAGTTAACATCTTAAAAAGTACCTTAGTGGTGGTTGTTGGTCAGCAGGACTAGAAATAGCCATAGGGATTTGACTAGTTCTATTAGGAGCAGAACTGGGATAGATTGTCTTAGTGGATCCTTTTTGTTGGTTCGAGGGTTCAAACAACTTGATTGCAAACTTTACTATCATACTCAAGCCTCCTATTTATAGAATTGTTCGTAGTAACCACCTGGACTGAACTTCTTCGTATTAGCTCTGATTAATTCAAATTTATCTACATATTCCTCATAGTTTCCCCACCGCTTAAGTTTGATGAACTCCTCAATAATGTTTTCTTCTTTGTGATAGACTAAGTGCAAGAACTGATCCCATATGATGTTGTGTATACTCTCAAAATTCATAGTAGCTAGTAATATCTTCTGTGAGTGAGATAGATGCGGGTAAAGTTGAAAATAGGTAATACATTGCAATACCCAATCTCTAGAACCTGCCCCATTAAACTTAGGAAAATCCATTCGAGGATAGTTAACATTGTCCAGTCCTCTCTTTTCTTGTCCACTTTTTTCCATCTACACAAGTGTTTTAACTGATTACCCTTTTGAAGTGTGTGTTCACCATATATAGATTCACCCCCAACAACATGCTTGCTTTTATCATCATTAACTCACCCAACTTAAGAGTAACTAAAATATTAGTAACATGATCCATTTTAGCATGTTCAATATATGATCCATTTTTATCATCATTAAACTCTCAGATAACCCCACTCGGGAATTCAAAATATATATTTTTTGTGTTTACAAATTGCCCCCTTAGACTTGTATCGGAAGAAATGAGTCTCAATTATTTCGATAGTTTATACTCGCATCAATAAGTACTTTAATTTAATTTGACTTGAATTTGTTGGATAGTTTATCCTCATATCAAGAAGTTCTTGAATTTAATTTTTAGATAATTTATACTCACATGAAGGAATTCTTGAATTTAATTTAACTTGAATTTGTTATATAATTTATACTCATATTAAGGAGTTATTAAATTTTATAATTTTGTGATTTTTGGGTTCCGGTCCCTACATACACAACCTATTTCCTTCCTTTGTAACTTGTTACGTGGCCAACCCCAACTACTTCCAATCCAATTTGTCTTCAGCTGAACAATCATGGCAGCCCATTAAAAAGTTTAATGTAAGAATTCTTCCATCCTAATTAAATCATGCAGCCCATTCCTTTAATTCTCAAATGTTCTCAGGCCCAATTTAATTGAAGTCGTAGCCCATCCTTACAGCAACCCAACCTAACAATAAAATATTATTTAGCTTAATATTAAAGGAAATATTTTTTCCTAACAGCCCAACCTAACAATAAAATATTATTTTATCTCTCTTCCACCTACACAACCCAACTTAATTTCTACTCTAGTAATGACATCCACCCAACCTAAATTATATAATTTTTTATGTTAATATTTTAATATATATTATTTATAATTCTTTTTAATTATATATTTATATAAAATATATAACTATAATAAAATTACATCCTCTTAAAAATTTAATATTTGACTTGATAATAAATAAAAATTATAAGAGTTGAAATAGAAATTAAACATAATACAACGAGTTACAAATACAAAAATAAACTACTAAAGTGATAGTACAAAATAAATTCAAATTACACATTTAATTGGGATCATTTGGATTCATAACTAGACATTAGAAGGAAGAAACACTAGAGAAAATAGAAGTTGAGTTTGTGAATGAAAATGTATGAATAATAGGTCCATTTTATAGAGAAAAAAATATGAAATTTTATATAATTTATTATTATTTATTTTAAATATTTATTAATAATATCCATAAAATCACTAATCATCCAAAAAAATATTTGAGCACCCAATCACATGCTGCCAAGTGGCAGCATGAGATTGAATGCCCAAAGATTGTGCAGTCGATCTAAGTCATGCACTGTAGCAATTTTTTTTTTTTTTTAATAAAATCTTCATTTGTCTTTTCTTATGACTCTCTACAAAAGTCACTAGTAGAGGTAGTCTAATAGTCTATCTCAACATCATCTGCAATACGAATTTAGAGAGAGAGAGGCATAGACAGTTTGTTTTAATATGGACGAAAGTTCTCTTCTGCAATTAGAACCCTATAAGAGCCCTAATCCTTTAGTTAGGCTGAGAGAGAAAAGAGGTATTAAAAAAACTTGAATATTTTATTTGCATGTCTTTGCACTGTTCAAAACTGAACCTCTTTTTTTCTTTGTTCAGTTTTCTTTTTATCAAATATATCTGAAGATCTTTATCAGCAGATTGAAGCACCCTAGTGAAAGACACTCAAGAGGTTTCTCGTGCTCTTATTTCTTCTATCATATTCTATTTGATACTTTCTTCCTCACTAACATACTTCCTCTTTTGTCTTCAACTGTTGCGGATTCTCAATTTTGGCTTGCTCCTCTCTTCGTTGGCGAGTTTTTTTTCCTTCTATACTGCTTTGGCCTTTTTTGTGTGTGTGTTGTTTTTCCTTTCTATTTTAGTTTTGTTACTTCCTTTTGGATGCTAGGCATGTAATAGATGTCATCACTGATTTTATGCTCATAAGATTTTATTTTTTTTTGTTACGGAGTTGTGATTCTTTTTGTTGACTCCAAAATGATCCAGCTCATTTTGGGTCTATTTATAGATAAATATGGCCTGACAAGTAGAATCAAAGCCCAACAACCCGATTAGTGTAGCCCAAACATGCGATCGAACCGTTCCAGCAATTGATCGAATCACCCTAATGCACGACGCGCGACTCGATCTATCGATTGGATAACCAAAGTAGCAGATCGAGATGCTTCTCAAACAAAGCGTTCGATGCGTCTTGGTTAGTGTTTGAAGCACACCAAAAGAGCAGATAAGGACAAAGATAAATAGGCAAATTAGGCGGGATTTGACCATATCAACTCTAGAATTGAAAAGGAAAAAACTTATTCATGCCACCACTAAAGTTGTTTTCCTTATAAATATGATGTTACTCCCCTATAAATAGTAGGATATTTATTGTAAAAATAGATTTTTTCTCTACACACTTATTTATTTTTCCAAAATCACATCGCAATTTTCTGTCTTGAGTATTCTTGCATAGTTTGTCATTTTCTACCAAAATCTCACTCTCAACAATTGACGCTGTATGTGGGAAACTAGAAAGAAAAAGTTGAAGAGTCAACCCAATACTTAGCGGCGTGAAGACAACGATAATATAGATTCAGCGAGGTTTAGAGACCAATTTGAAGACGATATGTGATGGATGCAAGAGATGGAGCTCCTTTGGTAACAAAACAATCGAGCAATCCTCGATGCGGACCAGCTACGGGCTCAATTAGCCTTATTTTAGAACCTAGACAATCACCGGAGTCAAGACACCCACCACGAGCGATAGAGTACGTCAAGACCGAAGAACTCGCATTGTTCATCCAATTACTGCCTGCACGACGAAAAGCAGAATGATCGCATTTGAGTGCTTGAAACCTGGATTGAAGAAATAACAAAATTGTTGGCCGCTATAGCCCCCTTCAATAGCGGCATCAAAAGGAAGTTAAGAAGATTCTCCTTCCATCTGGAGAACCGCGAGTGTTTAGATTCTGGCCATGTTCGTAATCCCTACAATCAAGGCATACGGCGGGACGATGGACCCAAATGAATTCATGACTTTGTACAAATTCAAAATTCAGACCGCCTATGTCCTAGAGGTAGTGTGGGAGTCTTGCATGTGCAAGAGTTTCAGAGCATGCCTCGAAGGCCCTGCGATGCAGTGATTCATGCATTTTAGAACTTGAAGCATCGCATCCTTCAAGGAATTACACAGGTTGTTCTCGCAGCAGTTCTCAAGCAGCAAGAGGATCTCTAAACGATTGGATGATCTTTATTTAATTATGCAAAAGGACAACAAATCACTTCAGCACTTCATGAGGCAATTCAAAGAAGCAAAAGTCACCATCTCCAATTGCTATGAGGAAACAATTGTATTAGCCTTCAAAAAGGGACTGAAGCGGAGCTCAAATCTCTTCTGGAAACTGGTAAAATATCCCTGTTCAACTTATTCTAAAATTTTGGCAAGGGCAGAAGCCCAAATAAGATAGGAGACCAAAAAAGAAAATTTCAGAAGAAGAGAAAAGAGTAGGCAACCCCCTCGATTGGAGAAAGGTAGTGAGAGTCGATCAAGTGGCTTCCAGCCCTATCTTCCTCGAGTTGAGCGCGGACAAGTCGGTTCCCAGCATGCAGCTCAATATGCTCTTGCGCCCAATGATTTGCGTGCGGATCCCATGGTGACAATCCAGGAGATGATGTCGTTAGGGGATCAAGTTAGATGGCCAGTGAAGGTACTGGGTGACACGAATCGAAAGGTGCAAGAGGAGTATTGTGCCTTCCATTAAGGCTATGGACAGAAAACCATAGAATGCAGGGACTTCCTCCGAGTAATCCAAAGGCTCCTCGATTAAGGGCATCTTCGACATCTACGAGACGTTCCGAGAAGAGAGAACATGTGGAGGAGAAACAAGGGCAAGGGGGTTGCAAAGGAAAATCCCCCAGCCACTGGAGAAAATCGAGTGCCACTGCCCAAAGAGCTCCCGATCGAAAAAACAATTCATGTGATCTATAGAGGACCTCTAATGGCAGGGCCCTCGCGGAACCGTGAGGCAAGGAACGTAAATTCATTCCGACCAACTTGATTCTCATAGGAAGAAATCACCTTCGGATCGGAAGACTCTGAGGTAGTGCGACACCTACATGGCAATGCCTTGGTGATCGAACTACTCATAGCCAACTGCCGAATCCGGAGGATCCTTGTTGATAGTGCGACATCTTCGAACTTAATATTTTAATCTTTCTAGGGTATAGGAATATCGGAAAAGAATTTACGCCCAAGCACAACCCAGCGGGTGGGATTTAGCGAGCAACTCACAACAATCGGAGAGGTATACCTACCATTCTATTCCGAAGGAGTAAACTTGTCAGTGCAATTTCAGATTGTTAATGCAGACTCTTGCTACAATGTCATTATGGGACAACCCTGGAGACACGAACTACAGGTTGTGCCCTCTTCCTTCCACCAAGTGATAAAATTCCCTACACCTTGGGGCGTCTAATCAATTAAACTAGAATAGAACACTGCAAGGGACTACTACACGAAAATCCTTCAAACTATTGGGGGTGTCGAGGAGGTTAAATAAATTTGCCTTGATAAGAGAGATAGCTCGAAGACCAAAACCACTGTGAAGAATCTATCACCACCCTTCCGAGAGAGATTGATCTCCTTCCATCGATAAAGGCGAGCCAGCTTCGCATTCAGGCTCGTAGACATGCCAGGGATCAACCCATCAATGACCCATCATTCAAGCTCGTACGACAGAAGAGAAGGCGCTTTGCTCCTGAGAAGAATCTCGCCATTGCGGAGGAAGTACAGAACCTACTCAAAGTTGGTTTTAAGGAGGTTAAATATCCTGAATGGCTTGCTAATGTAGTTGTGGTCAAGAAAAAGAATAGGAATAACTGAGGCTGCATCGACTACACCAATTTGAACAAAGCTTGCCCGAAGGATCCCTTTTCATTACCCCACATCAATAGATTCATCGACAGTACGGCTGGGCACAGTGCGTGACCTTTATGGATGCTTTCTTGGGCTACAACTAGATCCGGATACATCCACCAAATCAGAAAAAAATGCATTCATGACCGAACAAGGAATATATTACTATAAAGTGATGCCCTTCAGTCTGAAGAACGCCGGTTTGACCTATCAGTGACTCATGAACAAGATGTTTGCACCACTCAGTGGTCGAACCATGGAGGTGTATAATGATGATATGCTGGTCAGGTCACTCGACTTGGAAGAACATTTTGCCACCTATCCGAGACATTCTTGATCCTGGACAGGTTAAATATGAAGCAAAATCCTATCGAGTGCTTATTTGGGTTAACATTGGGCAAATTTCTTGGATACTTAGTAAGCAAAAGGGGGATCGAAGCTGATCCAAACCAAATCAAAGCTATTTAAGAGATGGGACCACCAAAATCAGTTGAGGATGTACAGAAAATGATCGGGAAGCTCACCACTTTGAATCAATTTGTAGCTCGATATTCTGATAGAACTAGTCATTTCTTCGAATTACTAAAGAAAACCAAACAATTTTAGTGAACTACAGAGTGCGACAAGGCCCTCAAATAATTCAAAAGATAACTATCAATGACACCGTTCATGTCAAAGCCATTGCCTGGAGAGACATTACAACTTTACCTAGCCGTATTTGAGCGAGCGGTTAGCTGGATCCTAGTTTGAGAAGAGAACAAATTGTAGAACCTGGTCTACTACGTAAATCGAACCCTGCTTGATGCTGAAACCAGATACTCGGCACACAAAAAATTGGTGCTCGCTTCAGTGATGGCCTCAAGAAAACTGCGACTATATTATGAATCCCATGAAATTATGGCAGTCTCGAGCTTTCCAATCCAGAGCATCCTATCGAAGTTGGATTTGTCGGGGAAGATGATGAAATGGCCAATAGCGCTGGGGGGCTTGGGGTTACAGTTCGAACCTCAAACCACTATCAAGTCTCAGATTTTGGCAGACTTCATTATAGAATACTCCCTGGAACTGCACTTGCAAGCAAAGATCGAGCTGGCTCCGTGGGATAACTTAGTAGAATTCTAGAGTCAACACGTTAACGACAACAATAATTCTAAGGGGGCTTGAGTCGGGGTATACCTCATATTCGCAGTATTCTATGAAAGAGCTATCTGATTCTAATTCTGAGCCACCAAAAATGAAGCAGAGTGTGAAGTTTTGGTCGTACGACTCCAACTAGCGATTAACCTGAAAGTGAGGCGGCTTCGAGTCGAATCAGGCACCCAACTGATCGTCAACCAATTCTCAAGGGACTCTTAAGTGAAAAGCCGCCAAATGGCATCGTACCACAAGGTTGTGAAAAAACTAGATCCCGAGTTTGAATATATCCAGGTGGAACACGAGCCGAGGGAGCACAACATACAAGCCGATGCTCTAGCAAACTTCACGATAACAACAGAGTTCGACACGCCGCGGCTGGTTCCCCTAACCACAGCTCTATAGCCAGCAACTCAAGATAAAGATGAAGGTAGCCAAGCCCATTGATATGTGTGTGAAATGTAAACTTTTTGTGTGCTATATTGTGGTCATTTCATATGTATTTCACCCACATATTAAATGTTTTAGATAGATTTGATGCTACTT
This sequence comes from Plectranthus barbatus, assembly GCA_026898455.1. Lineage (NCBI taxonomy): Eukaryota > Viridiplantae > Streptophyta > Magnoliopsida > Lamiales > Lamiaceae > Plectranthus > Plectranthus barbatus. Next base: position 190,932 of record JAPKLW010000563.1, on the reverse strand, counting down.
TTGGGTGTTTGAGTGCTTGATGTGCGTAGGGATGAAATTGGACATAAAACTACAAGTTTGAGCCATTTTGGTAGGAATTTTGACCCAAATGGAGGCATGTGAGGAGTTGATTTAAACCCAAATGGAGTGCAGAGAGCTTAAAATCGGAAATTGATAAGTTAGTGTTTTTACCAACTTATCTAGTTGTTCTTTGACTGATTGAGTGATGTTCAGACTGTTTTTAGTGTCTTTTTCGTGCATGGATTGGCTTTTGTGCTCGTAATATCGTGTTTGGTGAATCATGCAAGTTTTTAGTCGAAAACAGGAAAGAATCGGAAAAGTGCTCGATGTTCCAGGTCTACATCGATCGACGCAGACATCTAGATGGATCGATCGACGAGAGGAAGGAGAGATCGACGGAAGCCGCGAAAACAAAGTTCACGTCGATCGACGCAAGGTGCATGATTTATGTGAATAAGTGATACTTAGATTGCAAAAGAAGCTTGTGAGGCATTGCACCCTTGTATCTGCATTTGATTCGATTTCTTTTCTGTGAATTGACCGAGGACGATCAATGGTTTAAGTTTGGGGGAGTTGATAAGTTAGTGTTTTTACCAACTTATCTAGTTGTTCTTTGACTGATTGAGTGATGTTCAGACTGTTTTTAGTGTCTTTTTCGTGCATGGATTGGCTTTTGTACTCGTAATATCGTGTTTGGTGAATCATGCAGGTTTTTAGTCGAAAACAAGAAAGAATCGGAAAAGTGCTCGAAGTTCCAGGTCTACGTCGATCGACGCAGACATCTGGATGGATCGATCGACGAGAGGAAGGAGAGATCGAGAGAAGCCGCAAAAACAAAGTTCACGTCGATCGACGCAAGGTGTGCGTCGATTGACGAGGGTGTTTCAAGAGCGTCGATCGACGCGACTGCGGGATTTCCTAATCTGAACCTGATTTGAAGATAGAGACATATATAATCCTAGATGTTGTTTGATACATCTTACATTATTATAAATAGCCACGTAAAATTCAAATTTAAGGGTGGAAATCAATAGAGCAATTAAGAGATTTTAGAGTTGAAGAATTTAGAGATTTCCAAGTGTTTTAGAGTTTATGTTTGAAGACAGAATTTTGTGGGAAGACATTCAGACCCAAGTTTTTATGCAATTCAAGTTTTATTTTTCTATGATGAATATTACTATGAATATGTGTAACTAACTTCCTTTTTCAGATTCTAGGGTTTTGAACTATCATTGTATGCATGTTTGATTAATTGAATTATTTTCCCTTTCCCTTCGTAGTTTGTGAATCTGTGTTTATTCATAATCTTGAGTTTGCTGGCCACATCTTAGGATTAATTAGTTGATTACTTGAGACGTAACTGTAATGGTTTTCAATGGAAAGAGATTTTCATAATATAATTTGATTTCTTGTCGTAACTGAAGGAGATAAGTTATAGGAATAGATCCGTAGAATTATGGAGTTAATTAGTTCATCTTGAGATCGAGCGGAGATAGGTAATTAATTAATCTACTTTATGAATTGTCCAACAAAGAAGTTCATAATACTTTTTCTGATGTTTCACTACGAAGAGGAATTAAATTGGGAATTAATCAATTCAGTCATCCATGTCATACTTGATAGGTAGATATCCCTGGAATCTGTACCTCTCATAATCTTTCATCAAAAGTATTTCAATTTCCTTTTTAATTTTAATTTGCAAGTATTACGATTTTCGAAACAGCAAAACCAAAATTTGATTTTCCTGACCAGTATTTTGAGAACTTACGTTTTAGTATTTAAGGTTTTTTGTTACTTCTTTCCTCAGGGATTCGATAATTTTATTTGCCACTATATTATTAGCTTTGCTAAGTCACTGTTAAATAATTTGGTGATCAGAAATGGAGCCAAATTTTGATTGATATGGTTGGAATTTCGACCAAAATCAAGAAAATCTTGATCAAGTGTGGAACAGAGGGAAATTTTGACCAAAATCCCTTGGTTTCGGTCGAAATCTATACGTTGGCAAAATTTTGGAAGTCAGACAGAGGGAAATCTCGACCAAAATCTCCCTGATATTGATTGAAATCAAACGGGAAATTTCAGAATGCTGAATAGGGGACCATTTTGGGCGAAATCAGATCCATTTAAGGCGAAATACGGGCTCAAGAACTAACTAGGGATAGATGAGAGAATATTCTAGACTTTTCGACCAGAATCGAGCAATTCTGGATCAAGTGTGGAACACAGGGAAATTTTGAATGAAACCCCTTAGTTTCAATCAAAATCTGTACGTTGGCAAAATTCTGAAAGTCGGACAGAGGGAAATCTCGACCAAAATCTCCCTAATATTAGTTAAAATCAAACGTGAAATTACAAAATGCAGAATAGGGGACCATTTTGGGCAAAATCAGATCCATTTGAGGCGAAATGCGGGCTCGAGAACTAACCAGGGAGAGAAAAGAGAATATTCTAGACTTTTCAACCAAAATCGAGCAAATTCGTATCAAGTGTTGAATAGAGGGAGATTTTGACCAAAATCCCTTGGTTTCGGTCGAAATCTATACATTGGCAAAATTTTAGAAGCGAACAGAGGGAAATTCCGACCGAAATCTCCCTGATATTGGTTGAAATCAAATGGGAAATTTCAAAATACTTCATAGGGAACCATTTTGGGCGAAATCAGATCCATTTGAGGTGAAATGCGGGCTCGAGAACTAATATTCTAGACTTTTGGCGGTTACTTCATTCAAAACACTTCCAAACTCTTCTCAACTTAATTCTGGACAAAATCGAAAGCCAAATCTACCTAATTGAAGAGGAATTGAAGGAAAACTTGAAGATCAAGGCATTGAGGGGTCAATTGGCCCTAATGCAAAATCAAATGGACTTTCTTAAGAATGCAAGTGGGAGTTATGGAGAAACAAGATTTATAAGGAATGATGAAGGATTCCCTGAGGAAGTTGAGTTTATTGATCAAGAATATGGAGAGAGATGGTGGAATTTTTACTCCCGAAATAACATGTAATATCCCTCTAGTAATAGCTACTATTCACATAGTCCATATGCTAGCTCAAAGCATAATTGGAACTCATCTATGAGATTAGATAGTTATGATAAATGGGGTAGCAGTGGTAATGGAGGAAATATAAAAGAGAGAATATCTCGGGAAGCATTGGATCGAAAACCCGAAAAGCAGAAGGGGATGCTTACTGTGATACAAATGCAATAGTCCAATATTGTGAAACATGTGAAGGGCAATCACTTAGTGGAAAATTTTCTAAGTAACACGGAAATAAACCCAAAAAAGAGTTGTGATGCGATTGATGAAAGTATAGATGATGATACGATCAAAAAGAAGAAGATAGATGAAGGAAAGGAAGAAGAGATAGTGGAGTTCTAAGAAGAAGAACCAAAAAATGAAAGTGAAGATTTACTTCAAGAAAATTAGGCGAATGAAGGCACTAACGAGTCGGTGCAAATCTTAGGATATGTGAAGAAGGGTGAGAGTGAGATGCCTTCGCCAGAAAAAATTCAAAAAGTACCGGCCCTAGCAAGTCTTGTGGACGATGAGAGGTTGGTAACAAACAAGACTTGTAAAGGAGAGTTTGTGAAGCCAATTGAGGTAGAGTTGAAGAATGAGTTACCTATTTCGTTGCAAGAGTTGTCGGGGTGGATGAAAATAAGGAAAAAGTGTATGGAATGTATGAGCATGTGCATATTCTTGACACGGTGCATAAGCTCAATGAAGAGCTTGAGGGGAATTTTGTAGTGGAGAATAAAACTGAATCCAAACTCTCAGTTTTTGGTCTTCTGAAGATATCAAACTGGAGAGAGACTAAGCTGGCAACTTCATTAAGGAAGCTGGCGGATGTACACCAGCTTATCCTAGTCACAGCCAATGCCAACTTGCAATGCATTTGCAAAGTGTGGGAGTTATGAAACGTCTATTATCAGGGTCAAACAGGCCATCATTAAAGTTGTTTTCTCGGCAGTTTAGGAAAAGAATGAATGGGGAGGTTACACATGGAAAAAACCATTGTAATTACTCTTGCGAACGCAAAATGGCGACGAAGTTTCCTGAAGAATCGGGATGTTTCAAATCCCTGGGGATTGGATCCATCAAGAATGAAGAAGTTGTTCGTCTATTTAAAGAAGATCCTTGAAAAACTTCAAGGTATACACTTGACATACCCCTTCATTTTCTCCGAAAAATTACTCCTAAAAGCCTCATGTCTCTCATTTCTCCAACTACCAAATGGCATCTCTCATCAATCAAACGAAGATCAACCAATATGCCATCGAGCAAAAAGACCTTGTTGTTGCTCAGTTGGAAGGGAAAATCATCATTCTCATGAAGATGTTGTCTAAGATATATTCTCTTGTTGCTCGGTTCCCCACTCGCAGTGAGGGTTTTTACCTCAGAACCGAAAGGATGCAGGAAATCCCTACCATCAAGCCATGGCTTCATCCTCATAAGGCGTATGATGGATAGTCATGTAGGTCTAAGGAGAATCTTCCTTACATCATAAGGATTGGAAGATATCTTAGTGGTTGGAACACATGAAATGATCATCTTCCTTTGGATGGATCCTCATTGTTTAACCACTTTCTATTTATCGTCTTTTTTCTCTTCTTGCTAGGACCTAGTTGGAATAACTAGGAGCATTGGTAGTTCATTCGGCTTGTGCTACTCTTAAGCTAGGTGGCCGAGGAGAAAGATTGTGCAAGTGGCTAGACTTGCATTTAGGGAAACATGGTAGTGCAAGTGGTGAGACTTTCATATCATGATTTGTTGCTTGGCTTCCTACATCCATATGAGGATGTTGGCACTATAGTGCAAGTGGTGAGACCTGTTTATAGTGACAACAGCAGTTAAAGACAAGTGGTGAGGCTTGTCAATAAAGCTGGAGCACCGCCATAAACTAGTGGTGAGACTAGTGGAGGCGAGGATGAGGCAAGCTGACAGGTGAATGGGTTTCCACTGAATCCCATCACTAGCTTCAGAGGAGGAAGATGAACTAAAAAAATCAACAAGGGACAACAAGAATATCATATCAGCCCCAGATGCAGTAGACTAAACTTATTGTTTTTCATTGTACTTGTATTTTACTTCTTTCCAAAAGTTGTAAACAAATCAATGAAAAATTATAAATCTCTCCTTATTTTGAAGACAATAACTCTTTGTCTCAAAATGATTGCCTCATTTCAAGACTGATAATACACATCCAGGTGTACTCAGTTTTTTATTTTCACCCAAATCAATTTATTCGAGAAATATCTCTCTCAGATTTAGGGGGAAGATTCATAGGGTAGGTTGAGTAGTTGAGTTTTCAGTTCTCAAGTATTAGCTTTGCTAGAATATCTTTGTAAATTCAACAAGCTGACTTATCTACCAGGTTAGTGGTGGTTTAGAGAACATCACCACTAAGAATCACTTCAGCCTGAAGCTCACCACTCAAATAGACCGGTAGATATCACCAGCATGGATTATCACTAGTTATCAAGTCTAGTTTCATCTCACGAGTTGAGATAAAGAAGACAAGCCTGATGAAATCGCCAAAAGTCATACTTAAGGAATAGGAGATTCCTTAAAGTCTATAATTCAAACACCCAGTTTCATATTCCTCAGACTGGCGAGCCATTCTGACACACAACAGGATGTTGACACCTTGTGTTAGGAAAGGACGTAGAAGGAGCGGCAAAGCAGAAAAAACAACATGTTTCCATCAAATTAGAGACCTAACGGATAGTTCAAAATTTAGATTATCTCTAAACGGCTATATCTCAAGACCCTCTCTTGCTTCGACTATAAATAGTAGAAGCAATCAAAAAGGAGGAGGTTACACCTTTAGAACGGACGAAGGTATCGTGCGCATACAGACTCACAAAACGAACAAGTCGTGATCACAACCTTCAAATTTGCTCGTTTTCAAAGGTCAACCATCTCCACTCAAGCGAATCTCCGAACAGATACTCTAAGAGTTCAAATCCCCTGTTCGAGGCTATTTGCAATAGCTTACCGTGTTCCAATCTCTAGACACAAGACTCATAGCTCCTCAGCTTGAGTTTTTACTTTGGTGCTCTTTCTCTCCAAGAAAGACCACAACAGTTACAGCTACCTCCAAGTTGTGACTATCACAGGCATCTTGCCGCTAGTTCGAAGAGTTTCGGGAAGAACTTAAAAGCTTCTAACTTTCGAAGAAGGAGGCTGCGTGGTGTGCCCACACTCTCAATCTGAGTGCCAAAGAAGGACTAGACCCTGAGCAAGTAGACTGGTGGATACGGGCATTCACCAGCTTGCGATAGATCGTGAGGACAAATTGTAATCATGATGCTAGTATATTCTGGGCTACTGCCTGAAGAGAGGACGTAGGACAGTTATCTGAACCTCTATAAATTCTTGTGTCATTTACTGCTTTATTTTTTTATGCAAGAATTTACTCGTGTTGGAATATATCCGAACTTAATATTAACCAAGCTCGTAGACAATCAAGCTTTTCAAGAATCAAACTGGTTGAGCACCACTAGTTTGTATTTGCAAGAATTCACTCTTAATCTTCCATTGCATATATTCAACTAACTCTGACTTTGGGACCAACAATATATGATAATAAAATATTGATGAATAATATGTTATGTAAAACACTATATGATATATAATATATATAATTTAACGATTGAGGTGAATTTTCGATTTATTTTTTTATTTTTAAATAAATTCTTGATTTATTTAAGCAAATAAGTTTTAATTTTTTTTCAATTAAACTAGTGGTGATTGGTGTGGAGCTGAAGGATCTCTCCTCATTTTGATAATTTTACCCAGTATTTTTATTGTTAAAATATATCAAGGGTAATATTATATATTCATATTTTATTCTTAATTAATTATATTAATTAATGCATTATTGGTTAAATTATGGGGGAAAACTAGGAATTTTTATCCAAATTCTTTTTATTTCTCGGAATTTTATCCGAACTTTTTACAGTTAGGGAAATTTATCCAAAACAATTATTTTGTAAGGAAAATTTATCCAACTTAACAGACGGTGTTTATTTTATATTGAGTCACACATTAAGTTCCACGTGGTGCCCAATTGACGTCCACGTGGATTTATTTTTATAAACATCAAATTGATTAAACCTCCAAATTTTACAACCCTCGTCCCCAAATTTCACAGCCCTTCATCGTCCTCACAAAATTGCAGAAAGAAGAGAATCCCATTAGCCCCAAATATCACGACTCCAGTAGGGAAAGAAAAGAAATCGTGACGAAAATTATCACACCTCTACTCGCGTCAGCCCCCCATACCAGAAAGAAAACAAATAGTGACCCTCGGCCCCAAATCGCGTGGGAATGCTAAAATCAAATTTTCAATACTCTATTTGCATGTGAAAATTATTTTTAGTTACTTTGAATTCTTTTAGTATAAACGCTTGCTAGAACCTGGAAATTAGATTTTCTCTTGTTTCTGATATATGAATAGATGGATATTTGGTGACTACCATGAATTTTATTCACTAGGTCTGCATACTTCACCATCATAATATTTGCCATAGCTCAATTGTCCTTGCCTAGAATTGAAAATAATTAATGGTGTCGTATATCTATTCCATGGTTAATATAATTATGAGTTATAACTAGTTGAATTGGGCTTGTCTAAAATTATGAAATCCTTACTTGGGGATCACATACTTTTATGTTTGCTTGAAGTATAAGATGTACACTAGCATAAGTATTTTACTAAATTAGAACGTTAAAACATATTTACAAATACATTTACAGTTCAGAAAAAAATATATATAATAAGTTGGGACTTTATGCTTATTAAAAATGGTTTCACATAGCTTGTTATGTCCCTAATATGAAGTTAACTATGATTTTATTTAATGTACTTGAAACACTTGATAAAATTTTCAATTATTGTAGGCAAGAAAGGTTATGTGATGTTGACAGGATTATTCGGAACTATATACATATGACCACCTGGAGGAAGGCACATCGCCGTATTGAGAATACAAGAAGAACGTCAAAGTCAAAGTTCTCAAGTGACTGGTGCAAGTCAGAGTTCTCGTAGATGAGCTATTGTTGGTTGATAGATAAATGAAATAGAAACTTATGCAATCATGTATTTTATAATGCTACAATTTTGCTTGCAGTGTTTTGGTGGTGACATGTATAGTACTTATGAAATGCAAACAATTTTTCATTAAGCAAATTTTATGAAATTGTTGGTATCAAATATTGAGCAGGTTTTCTTCTGTCTAACATAAGGTTTTCTATTTCTTTGGATTGAACTCGGAGACCCAAAAGCTCAGGAATAACACTAAAAATGAACTAAAATTCATGGGATATATTTGTGTTGGAGATTTTTTTTTTTTTCCCTTCTTTTCTATTTGTGAAGCACTAAAGATCTATTTGATGGAAAATGACCCATATGTCTATTTGTGAAGCACTGAACAATCAAGACATTTGTTACGGCAGAAATAATTAAGTAATGAGCTGAATTGACATGCTTGTTGAAAGCGCTTAGCTTATAAAAAAAAGTTATCCATTAATGAAAAATACAACATACATAACGAGTACTAATTGAAAAATATAACACAAGTTAAGGGTGTAAAATAAGTGCAAACCATACTAAACAAAAGTGCAAAATGAGTACAAATCATACATCAAGATCCTTTTTTTCACACATTTAAGGTCTTTCTCACTAGTCCCCTTCTTCTAACTTTCTCAACTTATTTGCAATTGTAAGATTTGCCTTCACAGGTTTCGGTCACTTTTCAACGTTCTTTTTTTTTTCTTCTTCTTCTTCTTTTTTCTAACATTGCATCATTAATCAAAACTTCTCGCATTCTCCCCTTTATAAATCATCAATCCATATAAAATAGTTGCAGTCACTGTCCTTCTACATAAAAATAAAAACAAAAAGAATTATTATCAAAGACATAAAGAAGAGCCATATTATCAAGAGTCATTGTTCTTTATTGTTGTATTGCACCTTGTGGAAGCCTTTGATCTTGAGGTACACTGAGGCACAAGGATAAGAAAAGAATACAAAGAGATGATACCTCCCTACAGCGAATGCACAATTAGGATCCCTTGAGATGAAACTATGAAAAGTCGAATGTGTACTAACAAAAGCATGAGTTGTGGACATTTCATCCATGACAGAGCATGACATTTGAATAGATGAGCTGGTTTTTGTCAAAACTCCAATATTAGTTCTTCCATTTCCCCAAAATCCTCTTTTCTTTCTTTTCTTATCTTTTAAAATCCCAAATTTCCATAGCTAAGAGTAGTAATAATCAAAAGAGGCATATTATCATATCAACGACAAGAATCAAGTCGATCATCAATTGTGTTTATGCATCAAATACTGAGTCAAGATATAAATCATAATTACATTAACCACGAAATTTATATACAACACCATTAGTTCTTTTCAGTTTCAGACCCAACTCAGCTATGGAAAACAATCTAATGATTGAGGTATGCAGACATAGTGAAGAAAATTCAAGGCAGTCACCAAATATTAATCAATTCGTATATCAAAAACCAAGAAAAATCTAGTTTCTAAGACCCAGCAAGCGTTTATATACAATATAAGCCAATATATAATGTAGATAGAAATATTTTATACCTAGAAACAGAGTTATTGGAGATATTTATTTTTTTTGCGTTCCGACGGGATTTGGGGCAGAGGATCGCGATTTGTGTTCTTTCTGCAATTGGGGGCCGACGCCAGTAGGAGTGTGATAACTTTCAGTCACAAATTCTATTCTTTCCCTGCTGGAGTCTGATATTTGGGGCTGAAGGCGATTTTGTGAGGACGATGATAGGGCTATGCAATTTGGAGGTTTAATTAATTTGGGAAAATAAACTTTTGAAATACTTTTTATTTGATGTGTAAAAAAATGAATCCTCGTAGAAGTTTGTTGGGCGCCACATGGAACTTAAACGTGTGACTCAACTTAAAATAAATACCGTCAGCTAAGTTGGATAAATTTTCCTAACAGAATAATTATTTTGGATAAATTTTTCTAACAACAAAAAATATAGATAAAATTCCAAGAAATAAAAAGAATTTGGATAAATTTCCAAGTTTTTCCTAAATTATGGCACCCAATAATGACAATTTAGCAACACCTTTTTATCATTCACTAATTCTATTTGGACATAATACATTTTCTTACTAAATTAACCTTACACTTATTATTCTTATAATCTATTATTTAATGTTAGTTTCCTAATTTTTTTATTTTTTTTTATAATTGATGGCACCGTGGATATAAAATTTTCATTCTTGAAGTAATTACTCTAAATTAAATAAAACCTAAAATTCTTGCAATGATAATGTACAATTTCTCGTTCCAAAAAGCTATCATTATTATTCATAAGAAAAGTACTCCCTCCGTCCCGGATCTCTTGAGACGTTTGATCCGGCACGGAGGTTAAGAAAAAGTAATTAGGGTGTTAGTGGGGTTAGATTAGTTAGTTAATTAAATTTAAAAAATATAGATATGCAAAATGTAAAAAAAGCACAACTAATTTAAATTCAAATTTAAACTAATGATTACAATCAAATTTGATCACATCACAAATTTAGAGCCAAATTTTAAATCACATCACTAATTTGAATTTACAAACCAAATGCACACATTAAATAGCTAATGAAACTTGATCTCAGTTTATTTATCATCATCGATCACCCAAAAAAAAAAAGAAGGCCGAGAGCAGCAGATGCCATGGAATCAAGCCGTGAACTCTCGGATTCGAAGCGGAATGAACTCGTCCAATTTCTACTTGAAGGCAGCAAGGATGGTAAGCCTTTAAGGGGCAGGATCACCTCAGCAACCAACCGGTTTGGAGTCCACCGATCCACCGTTCATCGGCTTTGGACTGCTGCAAAAAAACAAAGAGAAGAGATGGTGTTTATTCAATTGAGAAATCACAAAAAAGGAGTGAAAAAACAAGGGTGTTTAGAGTTGGACCTTGAGAGGTTGTCAAGGATGACATATTCTAGTAGGAGTACAATAAGGGGAGTAGCAAGTGGTCTTGGGGTAAGTAAATCATCAGTTGGGAGATGGGTGAAAGAGGGCAGGATTAGGGCACATACCAATGCCATTAAACCAGAGCTGACAGCCTCAAACAAGGTAAGTAGGCTGAAGTTTTGCCTTCAAGCATTACATTTGGATAGAGTCCAAAACAAGATCAAGTTCATGGAAATGCACAACACAGTCCACATAGATGACAAGTGGTTTTACATGACCAAAACCACACATAGGCATTATTTAGCACCAGGGGAAGATGACCCTTATAGAAGTTGTAAGAGTAAAAAATTCATTACAAAGGTAATGTTCATGTCAGCAGTAAGTAGGCCAATCATCACAGATCAAGGGCAGGTAGTATTTGATGGCAAAATAGGCATCTTCCCATTCACATACACTGAACCAGCCAAAAGAAATAGCAAGAATAGAATTGCAGGGACAATTGTTACAAAGCCAATCGAATCAGTCACAAAAGATGTGATTAGAGATTGTTTGATCTCTAAGGTATGATCCTAATTTTGTTCTTCTCAGCTCAAGACATCATTGAAGAGGTTTAGGGACATTTTAGAGCAATTAGAATCAGGGTCACTTGCACACAGGCACAATTAGCATAAAGCACATGCACACAGGCACAAATTCATTCATCTTCTCAGCTGTACTCATCATTGAAGAGGTGTAGGGACATTTAAGATCAATCAGATTCAGCATCACTTGCACACAGGCACAATTACCAAATAGCAACTGCACACAGGCACAAATTCAGTCTTCTTCTCAGCTATAGACATCATTGAAGAGGTTTAAGGACAATTTAGAGCAATCAGAATCAGGATCATTTGCACACAGGCACATTTAGCAAAAAGCAACTGCACACAGGCACAAATTGATTGTTCTTGTCAGCTCTAGATTACATTGATCTTATGTAATGACAGATAATACCAGCAATCAAGAGCAAGTGGCCAGAAGGAGCTAGCAAAGAGATATATATCCAGCAGGACAATGCAAGGCCACATATTCAAGATGATGATGCACAATTTAGAGAGGCTGCATGTGGACAAGGGTTCAACATCAAGCTCAAACAACAGCCCCCCAATTCACAAGATTGCAGTGTAAACGATTTGGGGTGGTTCAGAGCAATTCAGTCCCTTCAGTATGAGAGTGCAAGCAAAACAGTGGATGAACTAGTTCATGCAGTAGAAGATTCATATGCAAAGTTGTCAGCCACCACATTAAATGATGTGTTCATCACACTACAAGCATGCCTAATAGAGATCATGAAGGTGAGGGGCTCAAATGCATACAAGATACCACACATGAGCAAAGGAGCACTACGCAGATCGAACACATTACCACAGACATTGGAAGTGCCTAAAGAACTCATATTGGAATGCATCACATATATCTCAGATCAGCATAACATGGAGATGACAGAAATCAGACAGGCACTGGATATATGATGTGTAGCAATCTACTTTAGTCTAATTTTTTGTAATCGACAACATATGTTCTGATAAATATGTAATCGACAAATGCAGCACCATAAATATGAACATGCATTAGACTTTTGCCAAATTTAATCGAATTGTTCCACAAAATCCCAACCCAAATCACGACAAACTTCAGAATCAGTCACAATAGGGAGTTCGCTAGCATGAATAGGGCGAATAAAAAAATAACCAAGATCAGAGATACCAGCCGGGCATGGAACATCCCTGTCGGGCACGGCCTCAGATCCCACAAAATCATCGACGTCGCCTCCTTCGACCCCATAGCTCCTGGGCTCATTCATCGCAGCGGGGGGTGGTGAACATCACAGATCGGAAAACCCGCGGCAGGGGGTGGGCGAACATCACAGGCCACAGATCCCACAACTTCGTCGACCTCGCCTCCTTCGACCCCATAGCTCCTGGGCTCAGTCATCGCAGCGGGGGGTGGCGAACATCACAGATCGGAAAACCCGCGGCAGGGGGTGGGCGAAAATCACAGATCGGAAGATCCACAGCAGGGGGTGATGAAACCCCCCTGCCATTTATCAATGGAGGCGAGGAACCGTCGATTAGGGGCGCTCGAGGGTTTATCCAACCCTCAGAGTCAGGCACCGGCGCGCGCGAAGGTAATCGATAGGGATTAGGGTTTTCGGATCCCGAATAGGAGAAATAGGAGATACGGGGTGAGGGGAGGGAGTATTTAGGCCGCGATTTGCTTCGTCTCCGACGTGTGCTGAACCAGCCGTCGGAGGAAGCCATCGACGAGAGGGACGAAGCAGACGAAGCAACGGCGGCTCTAGGGTTGAATGAAACGAGAAGGGGGGGGGGGGGGTGGGGGGGGGGTTTTAGTGGGGGGGGGGGTGGGTTGGGTTGGGGTGGGGTGTAGTAAATTAAGATCATTTTTAATTTCGTAAAATTAAAGTTTATTTTTTTAAAAAAAATTGAATTTTAATGTTTTAATTAATGATAATTAGTGAGTAATTAAGTTGTTAATTTTTACCCAAAATGGAAACGTTGCAAGTGTCCCGGGACGGCCCAAAAAGGAAAACGTTGCGACTGTCCCGGGACGGAGGGAGTATTTTATTTGTTTAAGTTTGAATAATTTTAATGCAAAATTTAATAAGATTTAAAAATTATATGTATTTCATATATATTAAATAATTACAATCAATCAATTATTATTTTTTAAGATTCATTGATTAGTAACCAACTCTAAATTTCTTGTGGCTAATAATTGTTCAGTGAATTTAATATTTTCCTAAAATAATTATTTAGAATTATATAAATACACAAATATAGAAATTATTTTATGGACTAGAAATAGACAAAATTGAATAAAGGCTCAAAAAAATTACTCAAAATAAATATTGAACCGAAATTCATTTTGTAATAAGTTAGAATAGGAGTTGATTATTCATGAATTAGAGCAGCAAGGATGAGTTATGAATGAGAGTTGATAATTAAGTTGTTTCGATCCATTTTGAACAGTAGCATAATTGAACGAAAACATAATTATGTTTTTAAAAATTAGTATATATATATATATATAGAGAGAGAGTTGTAATCCAATGTGAACCACCTCCCAAATGAGAGATAAGAACTAATTATCAGCCATTTATTTTTAAATTTTAATGGTCAAGATTATTTGATTGACTTTAATTATTAATTATTATCTTACATTTTAAATTTGTTTGGAGGGTATTTTCGGAATTATAATTTGGCAGTTTAAATCATTCCTAAACTGTCTCCTAATATCAATCTTGCATAATTAACATTTCATATCTCAATCATATCTCACGCCTTTTTTTTCTTGAATTTATTCCATAGCCGACTGTTCATACATATCTCACATTTCAATTTTTTTTTTCATAATTCTTCTCCTACCAAGAGTTGACCATGAGATTACAACTACAGAATGAAGCCAATTGTATAATCATCTAGAGCGCTCCCTGCAGTGGTTCTAATGAAAGAATTCTCTAAAAAGTGAAGAATGCGACGACTCCACAGAGGAGGAGGCTTTCCACACAAGGAAGAACCAGTTTCATGCAGCCATCATCGACAGATTCACGGTTCTTGACGATGATGTGAATCTTGATTTATACATTGACGAGATAATTGAAGTTGCTTGATTGATATTTTATAGAATAAATTTCTTTTTATTTTCATGTTTGAGTTGCATTACATAAGTCGGCATACTTGCAGTTTTTAAGCTTGTATACTTGCATATATGTTCTGTGATTTCTGCCGACTGCGACGATCCTTTTGGTTATTTTTAATATTAATTATTTTTCGAAACTTTTTAGTTTTGAATTATTGCATATTTTACGCCTGTAAATGTGCAGTATAACGGTATAATAGTTGCAGTACTCTGATAATTTGAATTCACATAAAGAGTTTTGTTAATATTAGTTATTTTTCAAAAAAATTCCATTTTGAATTATTGCAGATTTTACACCTGTAAATGTGCAGTATAATGGTATAATAGTTGCAGTATTCTGATAATTTGAATTCACATAAAGAATTTTGTTAATATTAATTTTTTTTCAAAAATTTTTCTATTTTGAATTATTGCAGATTTTACGCCTGTAAATGTGCAGTATAACGATATAATAGTTGTAGTACTCTGCTAATTTCAATTCACATAAAGAATTTTTTAATGTTAATTATTTACAAAACTTTCTCTATTTTGAATTATTGCAGATTTTATGTCTGTAAATGTGCAGTAAAACAATATAATAGTTGTTGTATAACAATAAAAAAGAAATATAGATACCTAGATTTAGAAGGAAAAAAGTGCGTGTTGTCGATTGCATTTTTAATCATAATGAAAAATAATTCCAATAAACGAGTTGACAAAATAAGAACTAGACTTAACAAGTTACCTAGATTTATATATACATAATTATGTCTTTTTTAGATTATTTTCTAGATTATGGCTTAAAAAAATATATAAATACCTATAATTTATATAAACATAATTATTTAAATTTTGGAAGTAAATAATTGAACTGAAACTAAAATAGGAACAAAATATCCAAAATTTATTTGGCTTTGTTAGATTTTTTATTTATTTTTATTTCTTGCTAATCTCTAATTACGAATGTTATTTGTTTATTTCTATAAAATTTAAACTATGTAATTTTCATCAAATTATCATATTATGATAAAAATAAAATAATTAATTAAGTGATAAAAGATAGTGAGATTGTGTTGTATTTTGTTGTATTAACTTGTAAATAAAGTAATTTTTTTTAAAATTATTTTTATAATAATTTGTAATGTAAACAATTATTTTGAAATTGACAATCTAGAGTGAAACTTTTCGATTTACTTAAGAAGTGGAGGAGGTGAAGGTCTTTTATCATTTTAACATCTACATACTATTCATATTATTAAGTATATTAAGGACACTATTATACATTTATATTTCATTTTTTAATTAATTATATTAATTAATACATTATGATCAAATTATGATCAATTATATTATGGTCATTTACTAACACCCTTTATCAATAGAGTTAATGAGGGGTAATGCTATTTGGACATAATGTGGCTTAGCCATACAGGGATAATTCAGTAATCTTATGAATTATGAGATAAGTCAAGTAATAAAGTGTATTAAATGCCTTATTTTTTTTACACAATTACCCTCATCTGTTTTGATTTTTTTTTTTTTCACTTTCTTTTAAATATTTTCTCTATTTCTGCATCTTCTCTTTATATGTTAAATCATTAATGACATTGATTTTTTTTTAGACTTTTGTTGCGTTTTTTTTAACTAAATTTTCATACATTTTATACTGATAGCCCCTAGTGTAAATTGGTTTTTTTTTAAATTTATAATCAATAATACTGTGAATGTGATTTTTTAATAAATTATATAAATACATATATAAATGGTGACATTCTTTGGTGGACTAGAAAGAGAAAAAAATTTAAAATAAAGGCTCATAAAATAACTTAAAATGAACATTTTATTCTCACATGTACATGTATTAGAGTTGCTTCAACAAGGAGAAGGGGTTACACACATTTTTTTTTTATTTCCATAAAATTCAAACAATGATTTTTTATCAAAATACCAAATTATGATATAAAATAAATAGTTAATACATGCGAATTGACATATAATTTGTTACACATGATAAAGGAATTAATAAATTTTATTAAATAATAACTTTTAAAATATAATTAATATTACACTACGATATAAAATAACATATCTTGTGACATATATATATGATTGTAACATGCCACTTTATACTATAAAATAAAATTACAACTCAAAAAATTCTAAAATTAAAATTCATAATATATATTTATATACGTGAACTTTTATATATATATATATATATATATATATATAGTTATGTTTTTTAAAATAAGATTAAGTAATTTCTTGATGTTGAGTTATTTAATTTTATTTTATGATATTATACTTTATTTAAATAGTAGGATACTTCAAACACAATTCAAAATCATGAACAATTTATCATATATAAAGTACTTAAATAATAATTTACGCATGATGCTTGGGACCTTATTGAGTTAAGGTATTATATTATGTTATAAAATAAAATAATAAAAATTAATATTAATATGCTTAACTAAGTAATAATACTCTTTCCAAATTATTAATATAATTTATCTAAGATGTTTACTATTCAATAGACTATTTATCAAATTATAATTATACTAAATAATTAAATGTCATTCTATATAAATCTAAATCCTTGAACACGGACTAAATAATTGAGTAACAAGAATTTGAAATTTTATTAATTTTGCAAAGATCTTGAAAAATCATTGAGCTACTAAGATCTTAAGTAATATTTTAATTTTTTCTTCTTCTATCTCTATCCTTATATGGTTATATTTTTTTTTCCCCAAAAGAAATATACTAGTGATAGTCCGAGGTATAAGACTGGAGTCTTGGGCTTGCAAACTTTAACGAATATCCAATCCTTAAAATCTGTACTTGTCAGTACGTTTCTCAAATGATTCATTTTGTCTTTTTGCGTTTGACTGGGACTTAGAAATTCATGTTGATGCTATTATATTTGCAAAACGCTTGGTCTCATACTAGTAAACTTAGTATCCACAATTGTGAGTCTCAAACTGATCAGTCCGATGGTTAGTACCATACTTGTTGTAGCCAAATTTGTCAGTCTCAGACTCATTTATCCCAGACTTGTAAGTTTGGTTTGAACCTTAGTCTGTTGAGTCCCAGACTCATGTATCCCAGTCTAGTCTTTTGATTAGCTCAAGCTTAAAACTCGATAATAAGTCTATACAGGACTTTACATTTTAGACTGTACTGGAACTAATCTAGAGACATACTTGGTTAAATCTAAACACCAACTTTGAACCACCAAAACCAAACATAAGATAAGAAAAATTCTAAAAAAATTTCTAACAATCTTCGAGTCTACTATTAATAAAAAATTTCTCAATATTCTACAAGACAAGAAATACGGTGATAAATATATGTCAAACGGATTAAATAAATTTCAATTCTCTTTCTTATTTTTCTTTTTCTTTTTCATTTGCAATCTTTGCTTCTTAAAACTTGTTTAGATAATAATTTCTTCCCACAAATCTATTATAAATAAACATGTTTGTATATCGAATAAGATTATTTAATTCAATACCATATCAAATATATTGCCATAATTGAAAAAAGGAGAATTGTCGATCTAGGACCCAAAAGATAATTAAATTGTCAATTCAGGACTCGAAAGATGATTTGTCAATCCAGGACCCGAAAGATCAAACAATTTTCAATCCAGGACCTGATATTGAGGTCCTGGATTGAGAATTGTATGATCTTTCGGGTCCTGGATTGAGAATTTTTGTGATCTTTCAGGTCCTGAATTGACAATTAATCTTTCGGGTCCTCAATTGACAATTAAACTATCTTTCGGGTCCTGAATCGATAAAACTCCTTGAAAAAAATAAAATAAATAATATTTACTGAAAAGAAAATTACATCACTTAAGCGTAATTGAGTTTTTGGTTGGAGTGTTATCCATAATGCAAGCAATCTTGATTTGTAAGTATAATTTTATGAATGCAAGAGTACATTGCATCAATTTATAAATACGAATAATGACTCTTGTGTTGCTATGTACTTAATTAATGTTTTATATATATATATATATATATATATATATATTTATTGGAATCTTTAATCATCACCTCTATTTTTTTATTGTTTTCGAAATACTATTGAGTTACTAAATATTTTAATACCAATTAAATTTATAATTAAAAATCAAATATAACATTACAAAATTTTCAACCTTCAAATTCAAATTACACGACTATCATTTAAAAATAATCTTAAAACTTAAATAATTAAAGATTTGAAAATTTATTAAACTTTGTAGATATGATTCAAAAAATAAATAAAAAAATTATCTTTTGAGATTAGATTTATTGTGATACATAAAAATATTTATCTTTCATATTAAATTCACTAATTTTATGTCATTTTAGAATAAAATTGTTATTTTGCTATACAATAATTATATTTGCTTAAGTTATAGATTTATATCTCTTGAGCTCAACAAAAATATTAAATGCATCTACTTTCTCTCTCTTTTCTCATTTATTAGGATATAAAAGTGAAGTTAACATATGACTTAATTTGAAATAAGTCAAATCAGACCGAACCGACCCAAACCGGTTTAATATGCTCCTAAATTCAATTATGGCTTGACCACATTATGTCTATTTAACAAGACCCGTTAATGAGACATGAATGAAATAGAATTTAATTCCTCGATAAAGCAAAATCTTGAAATCACAAAGAAGGATCCAACAAACACTGATTACCACATATATCATTCCATCTTAGTTTCTGAAATAATTAATTATCCTCTTTTTATCCATACCTTAACTTTAGGAAAAACATGAATTTCCTTAACTTGAAGACATAATCTGGATAAGGGCAAATTTATTGGCCCCACTACACTCCTTTACCCTTTCCCTTTTCTGTTGTTTATTTTTATATTCACTTCACATACTGCTCTCCCTCCTACAAATTTCACACAGCCAAGAAAGAACCCTCATTTCTTCCCCTTGTTTCCTAGCGTCGTTTTCTTTATTGTGAATTTTGTGGGCTTTTGCTTGGATTTCAGTTTCTGTACTTTTAGGGCATTGTTTTGTTGATTTGGACAAAAGGGTTCTTGAGGAGATTTTTTTTTGTTTTTAGGTTTTGTTTGGTTTCTGATGCAATTAGGCTTTTAAAGCTGAGATCTTGAAGATATGTCTTGTTTGAAAGCTGGATTCTCTGTTTATGGGTCCAATGGTTTTGCTTTCAAGAGCAGAGCGAGGGGATCTCCTAGGGTTTGTTCTTCAATCCAAACTCTTGAGTTGACTCCCAGAGAATGCTTGGGCAAAACCCTTGATTTATTAGCTCAGAAACCTATTGGGAGTTTTATCATGAAATCCCCCAAATCAGACCCTCTCATTGTAAGTTCTTGTTTTCTCTTTCCAACTTCACCTTCTTACTCATATAATATATGCATGCGTGTGTTCTGTTTTTGAGTAATTTATCCATCTGTTATATCTTGGTTTGTATTGATTATTTAGGCACAGACATCAGTTAAAACAGACAAAACATTGGGATGGTGGGAGAAATCCCATCATCCTAACATGATAGAGATTCAATCATCCCAAGAACTTGTGGATTCATTGTTGAATGCTGGTGACAGATTGGTTGTGGTTGGTTTCTATTCCCCTAGTTGTGGAGGTTGCAGAACTTTGCACCCTAAGGTGCATTTCAAAACCTATGTTTGTCCATTTTCTTACTTTCTTGATTGTCTATGCCCTCTGTAATCCTATGTTTTCACATTGTCCATTTTCATTCCAATTGATTCAAGATTGTCTAATCTCTAACAGCTCTGCCAACTTGCTGAAATGAATTCAAATGCCCTTTTCCTCCAAGTTAACTATGACAATCACAAGGAAATGTGTTGTGCCCTCAATATCCATGTGTTGCCCTTCTTTAGATTCTATAGAGGCGTGGAGGGCAAAGCTTGTAGCTTCAGTTGCACTAATGCAACGGTAACTGATCCCTGTTCCTGTTTTCCGATGATTTCTGTATCTGTCTGGTCATTCTGAGTATTTATGTTCTCCAACATTTGATTGCTGTGCAGATCAAGAAATTCAAAGATGCTATGGGTAAACACGGGACTAGTTCACTGTGCCTGGGCTCCTCAAAGGGCCTGGATGAGTCTGAGCTATCGGCATTGGCCTCTCGTGGCCTTATTTCAAGAAATCCGGTGCGGCAGAAGGATGATGAAGTGAAGGATTTGATTCACAAAGAAACGGGTGTCCTTAGCAAACATGGCAATTTGGTCTGGTCTTAATGAGGATAATGCTTTTGGTGTTGGCTTAGAGTTGGGCTATTCTTCCTTGATTTTGTTAGTTTCATTTTCTTAATTTCTTCCCCCTTTTTTTGGATTTTTTTTTCTTTTTTGTTTTGAAATGTAAATAATCCATCCAGTAGGGTCCTCACTCCTCCCCCTGGTTTTTTACTGTTTTTTTTTTTCTTTGTTATTTTTCCTTGTATTTCCGTTAGCAAGGCTTTCGGTTTTTTAAGATGTAAGCCCTGCATATTTGGAGGATCCCATATTAATTTTGAATTGGAATTCAGGCTAATAAAGATGATGATGAATGAAGAACTTATTACTGTCTCGAGATCTATGATTACATAGGATTAAATTAAGTTTATGCGGTGGTTGAGAGTAGGGATGTCAATCGAATTAACTTATCTGTTTTTGGATTAGTCCTATCAGGTAGCAAGTTATTAACTTTGAGCAGAATTGGGTTAAGATTTTTTCGAGTTGAAGAATATTGACCAAGATTCTAACCATCAAGTTTTGGTATAACCATCTGTGTATAAATTTACGAATTATTTTTTATTTATAACATTTTTTCATATCATTAAATATTTTTTTACTTTAATAATCTTAAATAATAAAATACATATAAAATATCTATTTTATTTTAGAGAAATTCAAAAAATATCACAATTTTTACATATACATACATTTTAAATATGAAAATAGTTAGTATGGTCCCTTCGCTTGGGGTGTAGTGGTTAAAATACTTTGTTTGTGACTGGGAGGTTACAAGTTTGATACATTCTACGAAATGACACAATTAAATGGGATTTAAAAAAGGAAAAGTTGAACTAGTTAGACGAGATTGTTTGGATGAATAAATAAGGAAATTTATAATATTGATTTTTTTAATTTTCGGCGATTGTTTGGATGAATAAATAAGGAATTTTTTTTAAAACAAGTTGAAAGCGGCACGACAGGTGAAATAATTAATAGATGGCGTGGTGCTGACTAGATGATGTCTCAATTATACAACATAACTGACCCCACTTTTACTTATTATTATAGACAAGAATTTTAAAACTTTACGAACCATCACATTTCAATCTTCTTATATCGATTATTTTTGTAATCAATATTTTTCCAAAACTGTCGCAATGATAGAAATCCACCTAGTTGTGAGGTGGAAAATCGAAATTATTTTTGTTAATGAATAAACGTACTTTGTCATGTGATGTTAGAATTATATATTTTTGTGTCATCATTTGCGCATTGGATTTTCCACTTTATATCACCAATTTTGTAATTATTTCATCGAGAAGAAGAGACGAATCTTTTGGGAAATGGATAATTTTTTACTCACCATAGTTTCGAAATCAATCAATATATAAATAATTATTATATAAGATATTTAACCACCAATCTTGAAAAATAAATCTCTATACAGCCTCATTCAATTTTTTTTAAAACAAAATTGAGATATACTATTAAAATGGACAGAATGTCTAAATATACTTCAAATACATAATTAATTAGTAATAACAAAACAAGTAATTACTTGCAATTCGAGACCGGTAATACATATAGAATTGCGATTATGCGAAAATTAAAGTTTGTGTTAAATATAAATGAATCTTAATTAATAACATTAATGGTTGAGATTAAAGCATCAAATATAGAAAAATTAAGCAATAATTTTCATTCGTGCATAATTTGTTTTATAAATTATGCTTAATCAATTAAGCATGATTCAAGAAGCAATTAAGCAAGATTTATAGAACAAACTAGCAATAAATCTTGAAAAAAAAACTTTAATTTCAATCATTGATTTTTTTGAAATGAATGGCGCGTAGACTCATTTCTATTTAATAAAAATTAATTTTTAATTAAGCATGATTTATAAAATAATTAAGCATTAAATCTTGAAAAAAACTTTAATCTCAATCATTAATTTTTTGAGAAGAATGGTGTACATCCATTTCTATTTAATAAAAACTCCAGTTAAGTATGGTTTATAAAATAATTAAGCATTAAAACTTGAAAATAACTTTAATTTCAATTATTAATTTTTTGAGATGAATGGTGTAGATTCATTTATATTTAATAAAAACTAACTTTTAACATAAAACTCACTCCTATATTTAATAAAAGGACCATTGCTGCACCTCCACCCCATTGAGGTCACATACAATAAGTTGCTATTTCCCAAAAGAAAAAGAACAAGAAAAAAATAATAATAAAAAATAAACAAATAAACTATGGCGCCAGCCTCGACGGCCATGTAGAGAGGCGGAGGCGAGGCAGCAACTGAAACTGAACATTCTAATTCCTAGCAATTAAACAACTCCATCGTCCAACATGTACTATATACAGTGGTAGCCTGAGGCCGTGCGAGAGGTGCGCTGTACCGGGGCCTCCGAATTAAGGGACACCATTTTTAAAAAAATTATATAGTAGTAGTAATATAACACTATTAATTTATCTTAGTAGGGATACTATTTTAAATAAATATAGAATAAAACAACTTACTTTTAACTTAACTAAAAAGATTAACAAAAAAAAATTATATTTAACCTAATAAAGATGTTTAGCTCAAAATATATTAAATAAAATATTAAGATTTATTAAGATATCAACTAATATATTAAGATTATTCTAGACATCAATAAAGACATTTAAATTTATATTATTCCTAACGTAATACGACAACAAAAAATTTGGCTTGTGTTCTAGAACACAAAACAATTGCTAAATAGCAACTAACAAGTTGATAAGGTATTTTGTGATCATAATGTTGTGCAATTTTTTTAATCCTATATGATTTTCTTGTTGCATTTACATTATTTCCTAGGTTTTTGCTTTAAATTTATTTGTTTAATTTTTTTAATTTTTCGAGAGTGGTAACAGATTTTAATTTGTTTGGTTTTATTTATCATATTAATATTATGTTAATCATTTCTATTGAGCTAGTAAACATTTATTTGCTCTGAAAACAAATAAAAGAGATGATGTAAAAATCTCATAAAGTTTGCTTCAAAAATCTCATAACATTTGTTTAATTTTTTTTATTTTATTTAGGTTTAATTAAAAATGAATTGAAATCCATAAATAATTGTGAAGTTGTGAGGGGCACTAAATTCTTCTTCGCACCGGACCTCAAAACTTACAAGGCCGGCCCTGACTATATACCCTACAAAATTGCATTATATACTTAATAAACGTACATTATATAATAAAAAAATATTTAATCAATCTAGTAATATACAAATAACTTATATAATAACTATGTATTTTTTGTACTACTTGTCAATATACAATATACTATTTGTAGTCTAATATTTATTTTTTCATTTAAAATAAAATATTGATTTTAATAATGAAAAAAATAACATAATATTATTACTAAGATTTTATGAAGTTAAATAGAGAAATAAAAATAATTGTATTATTGCTAATACGTATGTAATGCATATGTTATAACTGTATAACGCATAAAAAAATGCATAAATTGTATAAGGATATGGAATTGTAACTTTTTTACTGATTTCACTGGAAACAATATATTGCATTTTATCTATATTATTCTGTATTATATAGTAAAACTTTGTGCATTATATTATGTAATGATGGTCCCAAATCAAAGAACTTAACACGCAGCGAAAAATATTACAAGTTGTGTTATGAAACTGGCTTGTTCTATTCTCTAACTAGTTTCGTTAGCTGAAAACTTATTAAACCACTTATCTTAACTTAGCTGGTTTCAGATAATATACACCAACAACTTAGCAAGTTGTTGGGTTTCAAAACAAATGCATAATTTAGTAAAACTGGTAAAAAGACAAGGATATTTATAATGGTTCGGAGTCTACAGTCCTACATCCACTCCCCAATCACAAAAGGTTGAAAATTCACTAGAACAAGTTTAAAATGATGATGTTGGCCAATTCGTTGAAGATCGTAGCTCTTATATCCATTGGCTACATGCTCACTCGTCTAGTCCCCCTTGCACTTGTCCGCTCAACTTGATGTGCAAGCACATCAATAAAGTGTTGAAGATGTACTCCATGATTTTAGAAGATTTGATTTCTTTATCTAGTTTGGAAAGGAATCTAATTCAATTAGGAAGATATAGATATATCCTAAATTATCTTATTTTCTTTCTTTATCTATCCTAGTTTGTCTTATAAATAGGAGTAGTAGTTTTCATTGTTTAGAGTAGAAAATCCAGTTTTCATAGAATTTTGTAACAGTTGTTTACAAGAAATAAAACTATAAAATTTCTCCATATTTTCTTTTCTTCTGTCTTGTGTTTTCCATCGATTGTTTATGATTTTTGGATCAAGAGGGCCAACAAGTGGTATCTAGAGCCAAAGGTAGAATGCCATAAGTCATTCGTTGGGAAAACATGGCTTTGGTAGCAACATATACAGCGCAGGCACAACAGTCGAGTGGTTCGTTCGTGTACCCACAGTTGACACGAACTACACCAGTTAGGTGATTCGTGTGCAAGCCATGATGGAAGATCAAGGAGTCTGGGATGCAGTCAAACTAGTTGACGGCGCACAAGTGGACGTCTGACTCGACAAAAAGGCAAGATCGCACCTCTTGCAGTCGCTTTCAGAAGATCTTCTCATGCACATTGCTATAAAGAAGATAGCGAAAGATGTTGGAGATTGCCTTAAGATGAGATTCGTAGGGGCAGGTCGAGTGAAGAACGCAAGGTTACAAACATTGAAGAGTGAGTTTGATTCGATGAATATGAATGATAATGAATTACTCGATCAATATGCAGGTCGACTCACTACGATGCTTGTGGCTTACTCGATCCTTGAAGGAACCCTCACTGACTCGACGCTAGTGAAGAAGTTGTTTGACATAGTGCTAGAAGGTTTATCAATGTGGTGGTCGACATCAAAGAGTTCATCAATCTCGGAGAGCTCGCTTTTGAAGATACGATTGGAATGCTAAAAGCTTTCTAGGAGTGCACGTGTAAGAAGAATGCGGACACAGGGAGGAAAGAAGATTAGGTTCTTCTCACTGAGGCGTAGTGGGAAGAACAATCCAGAAGAGACAGCAGGTAGTCGTCATCTTCTCAGTAAAAAAGGTTCCCATAGAGGGTGGCAACTGCAGTCTTGGAAATAAGACCCAAGACAGAGATCGAGGGAAAGGTGGTCGAGGAGCTCCTCGAGATAAATCACATCAAGTGTTAAAATTGCAACGAGATGGGACACTACTCGACACAATGTCAAGCATAAGGAAGAACGAGGAAACTCATTTTGCCCACGCTGATAATATAGAGCCAGCTCTCTTATGGCAGTTTCAGAATAGAACTTAAAGCAGCTTGAGAAACTTGATGATGTTTGGTTCCTAGATAATGGAGTCAGTAATCATATGACTGGTGATAAAGGGATGTTCTTCGAGTTGGATGAAAGAATTAACGGGAATGTCTGTTTTGGAGATGATTCGATGGTGCAGATTTAAAGAAAGGGTTCTATCCTTTTTGTGTTAAAAAACAGAGATCGGTGGCTCCTCAAAGAAGTCTACTACAAAGTAATATGTTGAGTCTCAGACAACTTACAGGAATTGAACATCGAGTCACGATTGAAGGTGATGAGTTGGAGGTCTTTTCAAAGTACCCTCCACGACTCATAATAAAAGTGAAGAGATCAAAGAACTGATTATATTGTATCGGGTTGTAGGTGGCAAACCCAACAATTCTTCTGACAAGCCTCAAAGATCCAGCACGGTTGTGGCTTGCTCATATCGAACATGTCAACCTTCAGTCTTTGAAGTCCCTTGTCAACAAAGAAATGTCGGTAGGAGTACCAGTGATCACTCACCCAGATCAGCTATGTCGGACTTATCTCGTAGCAAAGCAATCGAGACACCTTTTCCTAAAGGAAGCTAGTTTTCGAGTGAGGAGGCCACTGAGTTTCTAGACATAGATCTGTGTGGTCCGATCAGTCCAACCACTCCATGACGAAATTGATACTTTATGCTAATTGTGGATGACTATTCAAGATGGATGAGGGTACACATGTTAAAATCTAAGGACGAGGCATGTTCTTCGTTCAAGAAGATAAAGTAATTGGCTGAGAATGCAGTTGGTCATCGAATCAAGGTGCTTCAATTAGATCGAGGAGGAGAGTTCTTCTCAAAGGAGTTCGCGGAGCTGTGCGAACAGGCATGGATCAAATGACATTTCATTGCACCATATTCTCCTCAACAGAATGGTGTAATGGAAAGGAGAATGGTACGATGATGGCATCATGGTGATGGTACGATCACTACTTAAGACTATGAGTGTACCAAGCAAGTATTGGGGGGAGATAGTTAAACATGCAATTTATCTCCTGAATCAATTGTTGATGAAAGCCGTTCGAGAGAAGATACCATTTGAGATGTGGATTGGAAAGAAGCCACACCTAGCGCACCTTTGTGTGTTTGGGTGTACAACACATGCCAAGGTGACCAATCCCTAACTTAAGAAGCTCGACGATCGAAGTCAGTCATTCGTGTACTTGGGCATCGAAGAAAGAAGCAAGACGCACATGCTACTCGAACCACATCTTGGAAAAATTCATGTGTGTCTGATAGCGTGTTTTGCAACACGCTAAAACTACAAGTGTACAGATCACTGCAGAGGCAAGTAATAAATTATCGAACTCAAGGATTGCAGGCTCGAAGTATAATCAAGCACTAGAACGCAAATATCTTACTACTATCTAGACACATCGGTAAAAGAGTTTGATTTAATTATACTAGGCAATAATTGAAAAGCAATTAATTAAAAAGACAATTAAAAGATTGAGTGTTGAAAATATGGAGAAAACAAGATTCTAGGGTAATCCACTTTGAAGAACAATCAAACAATCATTTATATAATCTGATTCCAATTTAATTTCCAAAAACGTGAGTTAATCTCAATTATGTTATCAGGTGATCCTCTCGGACTCTAAACCATAACTTGGAAATAAAAGACCTAGTGACTCCTCTCGGATGCGCAAGAGGACTTTACTCTTGATAAAACCTTAGATTTTTAAAACCCTTCAATAGTTCAAATTCCTCTCGGGTAATTGACCTATCAAATCTAATTATTCTGCGTCTTAATCAATAACCTAGACCTCTCGGTTCAAAAATTACCAATTCGAATTACAATCAATGGCCAGTAAAAGCTCAGATATAATTAAAACATCAATGGAAAGGAAAAATCAAATCATATAAACGACGGAAAAATTATTCAACAAGTTTCAAAACCCTAGAATCCACAAAGGGATTTAGCCAATCATGCTAAATTCCATAATTACAGAGAAAAGAAGAAACCAGAATAGAGAAAACATGAAACCAAAAACTAGTATTCTTCAATCTCAAGTCTTCAATCTTCGAACTCTGCTCCGTTCTCCCTTCTCTCAATAATCGATTCAGAAATAAAAGTGAAGGAACCTTTTTGAGTCTTGGAAGCCTCTATTTATACTTATCTTGTTCATACCCAAAAAGATATGGGTTTTGTATCAATTTTCGCCCAAAAAGTCACGATCGGCGACCCAAAATGTGTCGGTGGCGACTGCCGAGCGTGAGCTCGGGTCGCCATCTGTGTGCCGTGCGAAAAGCCCAGAATTTTCACGATCGGCGACCTAAAAGCATGAACGGCGATCGTCGTTCATGTAGTTAGGTCGCCATCCATGTGCCGTAGCAAAATTCCAGAAATTGCATGATCGATGACCTAAAAGCATGAACGGCGATCGTCGTTCATGTAATTAGGTCGCCGTTCATGCGCCGAAGGGAAAAAAGAGAATTTACATGATTGGCGGCCCAAATGCATGATCGGCGACCGTCGATCATGTAATTTGGGTCGCCATTCACGTCGTGACTGGATTTTTGAAGCTTTTTCGTCGATCTCTTCTCATTTTTTTATTGTCCTAGTGCATCGACACATCAACTGACTTCATGGTGCTCGATCGTATCTTGAAAATAACTTAATTGTGTATGAAATCTGCATAAACAACCAGAAACAACCCAAACGTAATAATTCTTCAAAGAATATGAATAATGCATGAGAACACCACATAATGATCTAATCTAAAGTCAAAAGTGAGCAGATTCATATCACTGAAATGCACAAAATGAGTGCTTATCAACCCCCAAACTTAAACTATTGTTCGTCCTCGAACAATGAGGAAAAACAATTAAAAGAAAGAGATAAACACGAGGGGTGCATTAATTGATCATTATTTGTTTCAGACACAAAAGGGTTTGTGATTCCCGCACCAACACTAATCAATTACTCAATGCAAACCAAACAGTTTCAATCTTGACCTCTAAAAATCTGCTTCTCACGGGATAGTGTATCACTCAAATTTTCACTCACATTGCCAGAAAGACTAGTGTATACTCTCAAATTATCAACTGTACAACTTCCCTACCATAAGCTTGCTCATCGTCTACACTCTCTACTGACTTTGGGAATGCTAGAACAAAGATCACAAATGTCTTTATTTTAGGTTCTAATGTAGGCACATTGGTCACAGATATGGAAAATTTGGCTAAGTGACTGAATATATACAACCTTATAACTCCATTCACCCGAGTATTCCTCATCACATACCATACTTGTTAACTGACCGACTCAAATGATAATGATCCTAATTAAACTGAAACATGACGCATCCCATAAATACAATTCAATAGGATTCAGACTCGACAACAAAATCATATACACAACTCTTGTGGATTATTAATTCAACAGACACAATATGCACACTCTGTGCATTTACTTGATTTTTTTCTTTTTGTGTCCACTACATGATTCTCTTGGACATACACTACACTGACTTATTCAGAAACACTTGTGCACTCATTATGCACTTTATTTGACCACATATTGATAGACTCTTTTGTACTCATATTCCCTATCAGTACTACTATACTTATCCATCCCAAAAGTGTTTAGACTAGTTACTGAAATAGAGAGACTATATTTTTCACCACCTAACATTATCAGGTACCCTTACATGTCCATCCACACCTCCTATCATCCGGGTTAAGAAAGAAAGGTATTCAAGCTCAACTGGGCTAACAAAGGAGTATGTATCGGGTTAGTGTTTGGATTTAATGAGGCTACTGAAATGATGGCCTAAGATCATATCTAAGTGCTTGACATTCCTACTGCAGTTTTGAGACAGAAACCCAAGCAAGTTCCAGAGGTACAGTGCATAGTGACATTCTCTCAATCAACCGAATCACATGCTCAAATTCTCACAGGCTATAAGCATGTCCTAGAGGCCACATATCAATTTTGTAATAGTCTATACCTCATCAATTCGTGTGCAAATAATCAGTACAAGTTTCACGAGAAAGAAAACATTGTCATCATGAACTTGATCAATAATGCAGATAACACGACCCAAACCATTTCAATCCCATTACAATATCATTAGATAATAGAGCTTCCAAATGCAGGCCCAACTCAACTAAATTAAAGCAAATAACGGAAATAACGGAAAGTAAATAACATAATCAAATACTGGTTCACAAATTAGTACATCAAATACAATCTGAAATCAAATATGGGTGGGAACAGTTAGAGATACATGAAAAGATAGAGAAGAGAAGAAACACACATCGCCCGATCACATCCCCCTCCCCCAAACTTATTCGATACAAAGGAAAGAATAAGTTTGTGGGAAAAAGATCACGGAGATGTGTGGAAACCTCGATGTAGTCTCACTGCAGTGGTGGTCAGTACTGGGGAAAACGGACCATGAACTGGCGCATCTGCTCTTCGGCTTCTTGCTGGCGTCGCCACTGCTCCCGTTCCTCATCAAAATGACGCTGCTGCGCCGCCCACTGCTCCCGCTGCTGATCCTCAAAAGATCTCCGGGCAGTCCACTCTTCCCGCTGCTCCGCCTCAAAAGAGCGGCGCTCAGTAGAGTAAGTAGTCTGAGCTGCAGCTAACGCCTGGAGCTGAGCATTCCAGTCGCCCCATTGCTACTCCAGGCGGCTCAATCGGTCCTCGAACGCCACCCGATGTGCGCGATGCTCATAGAAAGTGGAGGACTCCCCCGCGGGTCGACTGGAAGACCCAGCCTGAGTGTGAACCGGCGACCGCCATTCGTGCATCTGGGTCGCCGTTCATGTCACGTATGCAAAAACATATTTAAAACATAGACGGCGATCCGTTTACATGAACGGCGACCGCCATTCATGTAAATGGATCGTCGTTTCATCCCCGAACTGAAATTAAAATTTTTACATGAATGGCGACCCAACCAACATACTCGGCAACCGCCGAGTATGTTTTTGGGTCACCGTTCATGTCGCGAACCTCAAAAAAATTGACGTGGAGGCCGGCGACCCATACTTTCTCATACGGCGACCGCCGTTTACGTCCACGGGTCACCGTTTGTGAAAATTCCAGCAAAACTCCTTCTTTTGTCTCTTTTCCTGCACCCAATGAACTCAACAACCAAAAGTGAACGTACAATGTGGAAAATGGGGTAGAATGACTCGGAAAACGACCAAATTAAAGCAATAAAAACAGATAAAAGTTGGGTTGCCTCCCAACAAACGCTTTATTTATTGTCTGTAGCTAGACACAGCAGTACACATCCTACGGATCAGCTAGGTGAAGCTCGCGAACGAATGACACAGACACGGACTGAACATATGTTTTGACTCTATGACCATTAACAGTGAAATGTGTGTCATTAGAACCCAGTAGATCCAAAGTACCATTAGATTTGACTTTCTGAATCACATATGGACCAGTCCATTTAGACTTAAGCTTTCCAGGAAATAAACGGAGGCGGGAATTGAATACAAGTACCTGATCCCCTGGCGTGAAGTCGCGGCTGCGAATGCGCTGATCATGGAATCTCTTGGCGCGCTCCTTGTACAGCCTAGAACTCTCGTATGCTTCAGTCTGGAACTCTTCCAGCTCAGTCAGCTGCAGACACCTCTGCTCAGCCGCAGTCTTCACATCCCAGTTGATCTTCTTTACTGCCCAATACACTCTATGCTCCAGTTCCACCGGCAAATGGCATGACTTCCCAAACACCAATTGATACGGCGACATACCAATTGGAGTCTTGAATGCAGTCCTATACGCCCATAAAGCATCATCCAAGCGAGTGGCCCAATCCTTCCTGGAAACCACAGACTTTTCCAAGATCTGCTTAATTTCTCTGTTGGCCAACTCAGCTTGCCCATTGGCCTGGGGGTGGTATGGAGATGTAATTTTGTGATGAACTCCATATTTTGCCAACAGACTCCCCAGCCACTTGTTCTTGAAGTGTGACCCTCCATCACTCAGCAGTGCTCGAGGTGCTCCAAAACGAGTTAGGATGTTCTTTTGTAGAAACTTGAGCACCACCTTCGAGTCACTAGTCACAGTGGGGATAGCCTCAACCCACCGGGTCACATAATCCACAGCTAGAAGGATGTATTGATATCCATGGGACTTAGGAAATGGTCCCATGAAATCAATGCCCCATACATCAAAGGGCTCGATCTCAAGCATGTATTTCTGAGGCATCTCATCCTTCTTTGAGATGTTCCCCATCCTCTGGCATCTATCGCAGCTAGCCACAAATTTCTGACAATCGTGGTAAACAGTAGGCCTGTAAAATCCACTTGTGATGATCTTTATGGCTGTCTTGTTCGCCGCACAGTGGCCTCCGTAGGGGGATAAGTGACAATCCCCCATTATCTGCTCTCGCTCCTGCATTCTGATGCACCTCCAAATCACCATATCAGCACAACGGCGGTAGAGGAAAGGCTCATCCCAGTAGTAGAACTTGCAATCGTGCAAGAACTTCCTCTTCTGATGTGAGGACATATCAGGCGGTAGAACACCTGCAACCAAATAGTTTACCAGATCCATGTACCATGGATCTACCTTCTCAGCTACGAGCAGCTGCTCGTCAGGAAAAACCTCAGTGATCCGAATCCGGGGATCATCTCCATCCACCGGATTCTCCAGCCTAGACAGGTGGTCTGCTACCACGTTCTCGCACCCTTTCTGATCCTTAATCTCCATATCAAATTCCTGCAGCAGTAGAATCCACCGGATTAGTCTCGGCTTGGCCTCCTTCTCAAACAAATACCGGATCGTAGCATGATCCGTGTAGACCACCGTCTTCGCCCCAACCAGATAATCCTGGAACTTGTCAAATGCAAAGACTACTGCTAGAAGCTCCTTTTCAGTGGTAGTGTAATTGACCTGGGCTTCATCCAAAGTCTTGTTGGCGTAGTGAATGACCCTGAAAATCTTGTTCCTTGTCTGACCCAGGGCAGCCCCAACTGCAGTATCGCTGACGTCGCACATCCAACGAAGGGCTCTGACCAGTCTTGTGAGATAAGTACTGGAGCGGTTGTGAGGGCCAGCTTCAGCTTCTCAAAGGCCTGCAAACAGTGTTCATCAAAAACGGATTTTGCATCCTTCATAAGTAGAGAACTCAGAGGTTTAGAGATTTTAGAAAACTCCCTTATAAACCTCCGGTAGAAGCCTGCATGACCCAAAAAGCTCCTCACCGACTTCTCATTGGTGGGAGGTGGCAGCTTTGAGATCGCCACAATCTTGGCACGATCTACCTCTAAACATGCAGCAGAAACTTTGTGACCGAGGACAATGCCCTCTCGCACCATAAAATGACATTTTTCCCAATTTAAAACCAGGTTAGTTTCTTGACAGCGCTGCAGAACAGTTATCAGGTTTTCTAAACAATTATCAAATGAATGACCAAACACAGAAAAATCATCCATAAAAACATCCATAATGTTTTCAACTAGCCCACTAAATATAGACATCATGCATCTCTGGAATGTAGCAGGGGCATTACTTAAACCAAATGACATGCGTCTGTATGCAAAAATACCATAAGGACAAGTAAAAGCAGATTTATGCTGGTCCTCGGGAGCTATCTCTATTTGGTTATATCTAGAAAAACCATCTAAAAAGCAGTAAAAATCATACCCCGCTAACCTATCCAGCATCTGATCAATAAAAGGGAGAGGGAAATGGTTCTTACGAGAAGCACTGTTAAGTGCTCTGTAGTCGATGCACATCCTCCCGCCCGTAACAGGCCTGTGGGCGATCTCCTGGCCAGTCTCGTCCTTGATGACGGTAGTACCTCCCTTTTTGGCCACCACTTGTGTGGGGCTCACCCATTCGCTATCCGAGATGGCATAGATCATGCCAGCGTCCAGTAGTTTCATCACCTCCTTTCGCACCACCTCCTACATAATGGGGTTTAACCTTCGCTGCGGCTGCACCTTAGGCTTGTACCCATCTTTAAGTAGAATCATGTGCATGCAAATAGAAGGGCTGATACCCATTATGTCAGATAGCGACCACCCAATAGCAGATTGGTGGTCTCTCAAAACCCGCAGTAATCTATCCAACTGACTAGTAGATAAAGTGGCAGATACTATTACCGGATATGTGAAGTTTTCGCCCAAGTAGGCATACCTCAAATGGTCCGGTAGGGGTTTCAGTTCCGGCACTAGAGGCTCCTTCGTGTCCTTTTGCAGCAAGGCCGTCTTGCGAGCCTCCTCTTCCTTTTGTTCACTCCTCAGCTTCAGAAAATTTGCACTTTCCAACCTACTCTTTTCACCTGCACCATCTAATGCTAGAACAGACTATAGCAGCTCATCACAGACATCATATAGCTCATCACAAGAATAAACAAAATTTTGTACCCCATAATCTAGAGATGATAGATGAATCACAAGGATGCAAAACCTGAACCATATCGCACTCCTCAAAGCAATCATCTGAGTCGTGGCGCTCCATGGCCTTGTAGATGGAGAAAGTGATCTTTTCGTCGTTCACCCTCAACGTGAGCTCTCCTTTCTTGATATCAATGAGGGCATCAGCAGTGTTGAGGAAAGGCCTCCCAAGGATGAGTGGAATATTTCGGTCCTCTGCCATGTCTAGGACCACAAAATCAGCTGGAAAAATAAATTCCCCAACCTTCACTAGCACATTCTCTACTACCCCTTTAGGGTAGTTCACCGACCTGTTAGCCATCTGAAGTCTGATGGTGGTCGGTTTGATGTCTCCGATCCTTAGCCTCTTGAAAATAGAGAGGGGCATCAAATTGATGCTGGCCCCTAAATCGCATAGCACCTTCTCAAAAGTCTGCCCTCCAATCACGCAGGTGATAGAAAAGCAGCCAGGATCAGCCCTTTTTACCGGCATTTTCTTCTGAATAATGGCGCTGCATTCTTCAAATAAATTCACAGTCTCGAATGCGCCGAAGGGCTTCTTCTGGGTAACCATATCCTTCAGAAATTTCATGTACCCAGGAATTTCCTGCACAACTTCAATCAGAGGGAGGTTGATGTGGATCTTCTTCATATGCTCCAGAAATCTCTTATATCTCTCCTCCTTGTGCTTCTTAGCAAATCGTTGTAGGAAGGGGACAGCGATGGGACCAGCTGATTTGGGATTGTCTTCAGGACAAATTCCCTTGCTCTTTTGAGTCTGCTCTTCTTCAGGAAGAACAAGAGCAGGCTGTGCAACTT
Source organism: Plectranthus barbatus (assembly GCA_026898455.1). Classification (NCBI taxonomy): domain Eukaryota; kingdom Viridiplantae; phylum Streptophyta; class Magnoliopsida; order Lamiales; family Lamiaceae; genus Plectranthus; species Plectranthus barbatus. The sequence goes on along the minus strand of JAPKLW010000563.1, from coordinate 155,537 downwards.
CAGGTTGCACAGGTATGTCAACGGGCATAGATGGACCCTCATATCCTTTGCCACTGCGAGTAGTGATGGCATTGCAGTGGTCCTTCGGATTCACAACAGTATTACTTGGAAACTGTCCAGGAGTGTGCTGATTACCAAGCACATTAGCAATCTGGGAAATCTGTGTATCCATCTGCTTCATGTGTTTCCCCATCTCCCCCATACCAGTCTGTAGTTGAGCCACATCACCCTCAATTTTATTGGTCTTAGTAGTAGACACAGATATAAACTGGGTCAGAAGTTCCCTCATACTCGGTTCCTTAGGCTCATTCGCAGCCCCATTGTTCGCAGAAAAACCAGGTGGGGGCTGCAATGCGTTGTTCGGATTGGCGTAGGAGAAATTGGGGTGATTCCTGTTGTTGGGGTGATAAGTCATGTTCCCCGCTGGATATCCCCTGTTGTTCTGGAAGTTCCTCTGATTTACATAATTAGCATCCTCAATCTGCATCTCAATTCCTTGATCAAATCCTTGTTGAGGCATGTTGTTTTCCAGCTTAGTAAGACGGTTTTCCAATGATTTGGTGGAAGCAGCAACTTCCTGTCTCATCTATTTAATTTCAGTAACTATATCCCCAGTGTCATCAACTGTTGCCACCCTGCGCGCACTCCTATCTGCTGGCCAGTTGTACTCACTCTTCGCCATAGTCTCCAACAACTTCAACCCTTCCTGTGGAGGTCTAACAGTAACTGACCCTCCAGCTGAAGCTCTCACGTGCTTCTGGGTTTCATCATCAAGCCCTCTATAAAAATAGCAAATTTGTTGCTTCTCAGTAAATCCATGACACGGGGCTCCCATGCCTCATAGAGGGACTCTCCAGAAAATTGCCTAAACTGGGCAATCTGAGTCTGTAGCCTGATGGTCTTGCTGGGTGGAAAGAACTGGATCAGAAACAACTTACAGAGTTCCTCCCAAGTAGTAATCTCACTGCGGTTCAGCGACAGAATCCAGGAGAGGGCTCTATCACGCAATGTGAAGTGAAACAACCTTAATCTGATGTAGTTCACCGGCCCTGATTCTGTTTGACCGTATCACAAAGCAGTAGGAAAGACTGGACATGGACATGAGGGTCCTCAGATGGTAACCCCCCAAATTGTTTCTGTTGAGCAGTATGAATCAGACCAGTCTTCAACTCAAAAGTGGGTGTGTTCACCTTCAATCCGAAATCAGCATTGCGATGCTGATCAGTCATTGGCTCATACATCTCATCAATGGTCGGCTGTCGAGGCAATTGCGGAGGCTGCTGCTCTTGTAATCTTAAGTTCATCTCCTGTAGTTGCCTCTGCAGCTCGGCTATCTGCGCTGCTTGATTATTGTCGGCCATTGGGAATGCTAACTTTCTTCTGACGGAGTTCCTTCGACAGGTGGATTCGATTTCCGGATCTATGGGTTCACGTACTGGACCCTTCGACCTAGTTCGCATATACTACCTGAGACAGAATACCATAAGTGATTAACACCGAAGACAAAAAAAAAATAAAAATGCGCCAAAATAAAGTCTAGAGTAAATAGCGGAATATCAGAATTAGTGTCAATTATAAATCTATGCAATCCTCGGCAACGGTGCCAAAAAATTGATAGCGTGTTTTACAACACGCTAAATCTGCAAGTGTACAGATCACTGCAGAGGCAAGTAATAAATTATCGAACTCAAGGATTGCAGGCTCGAAGTATAATCAAGCACTAGAACGCAAATATCTTACTACTATCTAGACACATCGGTAAAAGAGTTTGATTTAATTATACTAGGCAATAATTGAAAAGCAATTAATTAAAAAGAAATTAAAAGATTGAGTGTTGAAAATATGGAGAAAACAGGATTCTAGGGTAATCCACTTTGAAGAACAATCAAACAATCATTTATATAATCCGATTCCAATTTAATTTCCAAAAATGTGAGTTAATCTCAATTATGTTATCAGGTGATCCTCTCGGACTCTAAACCATAACTTGGAAATAAAAGACCTAGTGACTCCTTTCGGATGCGCAAGAGGACTTTTACTCTTGATAAAACCTTAGATTTTCAAAACCCTTCAATAGTTGAAATTCCTCTCGGATAATTGACCTATCAAATCTATTTATTCTAGGTCTTAATCAATAACCTAGACCTCTCGGTTCAAAAATTACCAATTTGAATTACAATCAATGGCCAGTATCTCGTAATTAAAGAAATGCTCAGATATAATTAAAACATCAATGGAAAGGGAAAATCAAATCATATAAACGACGGAAAAATTATTCAACAAGTTTCAAAACCCTAGAATCCACAAAGGGATTTAGCCAATCATGCTAAATTCCATAATTACAGAGAAAAGAAGAAAACAGAATAGAGAAAACATGAAACCAAAAACTAGTATTCTTCAATCTCAAGTCTTCAATCTTCGAACTCTGCTCCGTTCTCCCTTCTCTTAATAATCGATTCAGAAATAAAAGTGAAGGAACCTTTTTGAGTCTTGGAAGCCTCTATTTATACTTATCTTGTTCATACCCAAAAAAGATATGGGATTTCTATCAATTTTCGCCCAAAAAGTCACGATCGACGACCCAAAATGCGTCGATGGCAACCGCCGAGCGTGAGCTCAGGTCGCCATCCGTGTGCCGTGCAAAAAGCCCAAAATTTTCACGATCGGCGACCTAAAAGCATGAACGGCAATCGTCGTTCATGTAGTTAGGTCGCCATCCATGTGCCGTAGCAAAATTCCAGAAATTGCATGATCGGCGACCTAAAAGCATGAACGGTGATCGTCGTTCATGTAATTAGGTGGCCGTTCATGCGCCGAAGGGAAAAAGAGAATTTACGTGATTGGCGGCCCAAATGCATGATCGGCGACCGCCGATCATGTAATTTGGGTCGCCGTTCACGTCGCGACTGGATTTTTGAAGCTTTTTCGTCGATCTCTTCTCATTTTTTTATCTTCCTAGTGCATCGACACATCAACTGACTTCATGTTGCTCGATCGTATCTTGAAAACAACTCAATTGTGCATGAAATCTGCATAAACAATCAGAAACAACCTAAACGTAATAATTCTTCAAAGAATATGAATAATGCATGAGAACACCACGTAATGATCTAATCTAAGGTCAAAAGTGAGCAGATTTATATCAGTGAAATGCACAAAATGAGTGTTTATCAGAGTCGAGATATTGACTTCGAAGAAAGAAAATATTGGAATTGGAGAAACACAGAAGATGACTAGCACCTCAAAGTCTTCGAGGAGGTTACTCATGAATAAGGAGTTCGTATTACCCAGTACGAAAGTGGAGTGACTCGGAGAAGTTCAACCACAGAAGAAGATATCACTTCATCAACTCCAGAAACAAAACAACCCTGTACGAATAGATCAAGAAAGAGTCAAGTATCGAAAGCTGCCAACATCGTGGTCAGGAGGACACTTTGAGAGGATGAAGTGCCAGATCCATTCAAAAATTTGAGTGAAATTATGGAAGAAGCTCCTCAAGTTGATCTCAATGAGGATTTCGAGGAAGCTTTGTTAGTAGAGGCGGAGGAACCCTGTTGCTACAATGAGGCAGCCGTACATCCAAAATGAAAAGAAGCAATGTCAAAAGAAATCAAATCCATTAAGAAGAACGAGACATGGTCGCTCGTACCACTACTTGTCGGACATAAGACAAATCGGCTGAAATGGGTATTCAAGTTGAAAAAGAACTCGGGTGGAGAAGTAATCTAGCACAAGGCTCGATTGGTGGCGAAAGGCTATGTGCAATAACAAGGCATTGGATTTGATGAAGTTTTTGCACCAGTTGCTCGAATGGACACAATTCGAGCCATCCTTGGCTTGGCGGCTAATCAAGGATGACAAGTACACCAATCGCGATTTCAAGTCAGCCTTTCTGAATGGGGAGCTCGACGAGGAGGTGTACATGACTCAACTAGAGGGGTTCAAGGTCACAGAGAAGGATTACATTGTGTCGATGTTAAAGAAGACACTATATGGCCTTCGTCAAGCACCTCGAGCTTGGAATCTAAAGCTCGATCGAAGTCTGAAACAGATAGGTATCACAAGATGATACGATCCTCGCCAGGAAGGTTTAGATCGCAGCCTAAGAGCTCGAATGAATGGACTCAGACACGACGCGGAAGCAACTAAAGTTGATAACAGGGAAAGATCCAACACCTTTGAATTCAAAAACCTTCAAGTACCGTAGTCCAGATAGAAGTCTCCTACAACCCAAGAAGCAAGTTGATCCAACAACAATGGATATGAATGAAGACACCACAAACGGATGTGAAAGTCCGGTTGATAAGTCAATTTTGAATTTCTAGGTAATCCACTGAAATTCATGAGTTTTCAGAATTAGAGAAATAACTCACAAAATTATTATTTAACTGAAAATTGAATATATTGTTCCATAACAAGGCCTATATATAGGCAAACTCAAATCATAATAAGGAAATCAAATCCTAATCTAATAAGGAAATTAAATCCTAATTTCATAAGGAAATCAAGTCATAATCTAATAAGGTAATAAAATATATCTAAAAGATAGAATCCAAAAATACTTAAATAATTAACTACCAAATCTTATAGATAAATCAAATCCCAATCATATCTTCAATGAATCTTCTTGAAATATCTTGATAAATCTTGCCAACTAGATCTCCATCATTCCCCTCTTCTTCAAAGGGACTTGTCCTCAAATCCACACCTGCGCTGGACTCAATGGACCATCTTACATTGCCCCTGGTTGGCTTGTTTGGCACATCATCATGATCAAAATCTGGTAACTGCTTCTCTTCATGCATCTTCATTTTCAAATCAATAGTCCTCACAAGAATGGATTGAACTATGTTCCTCTGGACCATCTCTTCAACTTTTATTAATTTTGTCTCCATCTTGTTCTGCACTTGACTTTGATTTTGTATACCCAAAAGTGGACAGGTAATGATAGTAACTGTAGTCGGAACCTTGATTTCTTCATTTTCTTCAATATGACTCTCCAAAGGTGTAGCAACTCTCACAACCTCTTCTTTGGTCTCTTGAATTGGCTGCATCGACTCAGATTTGGTTGCCACCAATGCTTCACCAGGAACCTCCAATGGAATCTGAACCGCTACATGTTCTTCCTTGATCTCTTGAACTGATGCACGCATCGACTCAGACTTGGTTGCCATCAATGCCTGCTCCACCATTGACTGAAGCTTGTTAAAAAATGAGGAGTAATTATCTGGTTGATTCTCCCACCTTACTTGTCTATGTCTCATCTTTTTGCTGCCCAAATAATCATCTTCCAATGCATCAAGCCATTGATGCAACATCTCCGTCTCTGACCTCACCATCTTTCTAAAGTCAGATTTCAAAAACTTCATCATATACCTCATCTGAATTCAAGCATCATCATCTAACTCCTCATATTCAGTTTTACACATTTTGCTCATGGAATGTCACAACAAAGAAATGACACCTGTAGATCTCGTTGAGACGTTTCCGAAAAGTACAATTGCATTGAAATCAGACACATGTAGCAAAAGTTATGACCAAAATAGTTTTCTCCCTCGTTTTTTTCTTTTTTTTCACAATTTTTTTTCTTTTTATGTATATTCTCTTTTTTAATAAGAAAAATATCAAATTACTTGGTAATCAAGAAGGAAAATATGGATAAGGAAATATTTTAATAAGGTAATTACCAAATTACTTGGTAATCAAGAAGGATAAAATATGGATAAGGAAAGACGTGATAAGAAAATATTTGAATAGATATGGTATGATACTAATAATTCAAATCTTAACTAACAAGAACCCTAAAATAACGATTCAAAGACAAGAAAATATACGAATGAAGAACGACACAAAAGACACGACAGGAAACAAAATAAGACACAAACTTTTTAATTTTTTTTTGACACTAAAGAAAAGAAATAATGAAATTGAAAGACAAGGAAGAGGAAAGACACGACCTGGATATTAATACCAAATGATAAGGAAAAGAAAGATGCAACCTGACATTTATGTGGATGATTTGATTATGACAAGTGAAGATCCGAAGGCATTCAGAATCTTCAAGAAGTAGATAATGGGTGAGTTCAAGATGAGTAATCCTGGATTGCTATCATATTACCTAGTGATCAAGGTGACACAGCTCGAGGGAGGTATTTCGATCAAGCAGGCTACTTATTCCAATAAGGTACTAACCTAATTTTGGATGCTTGATTGTAATTCTACCAGAATACCAATGGACTCAAGGGCTCAAGTCCAAAAAAATCTTGAAGAATAGCTAGTTGAAGAGACAGGAATATCGAAAAGTCATCGGCTGTCTACGCTATCTTCTTCACATGAGGCTAGATCTTTCCTATGTAGTTGGAGTTGCCAACAGAGTTATGGAGAGGCCTATGGAGATGCATCACAAGGCAATGAAACAAGTACTACGATATCTTCAAGGCTCTATGCACTTCGGACTAGTGTTTCGAAGAGGAGAAAGAGGTGATGAAGAGATAGTGTGTTATTCTGACAGTGATCTTGCAAGTGACCTCGATGATCAAAAGAGCACATGAGGCATGTCATTTTACATCAATGACTGTCTTATCTCGTGGAACTCGTAGAAGCAAAAAATAGTTAAACTTTTGATGTGCGAAATAGAGTTCATGGCAGCAGCAGCGGCAACATGTCAAGCGTTTTACCTCAAAGCATTATTGTTCAAATTGATTGGTTTGAAATTGAAGATAGTGAAGTTCTTCGTCGACAACAAGTTTGCACTTGCACTAATGAAGAATCCAGTGTTCCATGGTCGAAGCAAGGACATCGACACAAAGTATCACTTCATTTAAGAATGTGTCGAAGCACGTCAAGTCGAGGTGGAGTTCGTTCGAACCGATGAGCAAAAGGCTAACGCACTAACAAAGGCTTTACCAGCACCAAATTTGGAAGTGATGCGACATTTTCTCGGAGTTAGAGACTTCGAACCATACAAGAGTAAAAGGGAAAATGTTGAAGATTTACTCCTTGATTTTAGAAGATTTGATTTCCTTATCTAGTTTGGAAAGGAATCTAATTCAATTAGGAATATATAGATATATCCTAAATTATCTTATTTTCCTTGTTTATCTATCCTAGTTTTTCTTATAAATAGGAGTAGTAGTTTTCAATGTTTGGAGTAGAAAATTCAGTTTTGATAGAGTCTGTAACAGTTATTTATAAGAAATAAAGTTATAAAATTCTTCCATATTTTATTTTCTTATATCTTCGCATTTTCTATCGATTGTATATGACTTTTGGATCAAGAGGGCCAACATCAGCCACCAGCTGGAAGGGTTGGATGGTTGAGTTCTTCCCAGAACGTCGAAGTTGTTTGGTTTTAAAAGTAAAACCTGATTTTCTCAAAATATTGAGAAACTCGCCTCAGATTCTTATTTAGACCATAAGAACTCCAGTGGGTAACTCTAGAATGATGCTAAGAGTCTCATATTTTGAAAACATGGAGCGTTACGAGTGCTTGAGAGCTTTGAAAGCTTGTGAATCTTGTCAAGTGCTCGTTAATTATTTTTCTTCATTGGTTCAGGTAACCTTCTCTCTATGTGTCTTCTCATCCATTTATTTGTGCGGCTTCCAGATATTTGAATTGTAGCAGTTCGAGACAAAATTGAACTAACCAATCGAATGTTCTAACAAGATTTGCTTTTCTGCGTTGCAGTACCATACGAAGTACTGTGGTAGGTAGACTTTTCTACTTTGTTTCAGAACGACTCTTTCTCCAAGTCTTTGGAATTCAAACTGATTGATTCCTAAAACATTTGGCTTTTTGTCTCTGAATGATTCAAACTTGTTGATTCCTTTGCCTTTGTTTGTTCCTTAAAAGCTCAAGAATGCATTTATCTTTTCATCTCCTTGTGAGTTGGACTCGCAAGATTCTTCACTTCGGCTCAGGAAACTGGTGGATAAACTTTGTTGCTGGTAACTTACTAGTTCCAACAATCTTCATGCCAGTAACTTCTCGGCTATTTCCGAGACTCCAAACTGGTGAGTGAATAAGCTTTTATTACAACTCGACAAACCTATACAATACTTACAAGTTTGAGCTAACCTCACATCTTGAGACCTTCAGTTCTATATATCATAACTAATGACTAATTGGTTTGACACAACAAATCTAAATAAAAAAGGAGAATTACAACGTACATCCAAACAACTTCCCCCGTTTTATGTTGTTAAAACCAACTCTAAAGCTGACTAAAGGTTTATAAAATATTCCAAGACTCGAAAAACCCCTTAAGCTCATCCTACCCTAGAAAATGAATCTTCTCCATTGACAAAGTAAGGTAATAAGAAGTATTTTTCGATTAATTCAAGGGGTGAAAACTGATTACACTAGAGTGTGTAAGTTCAGTAGAGGTAATAAATATTTGAGTAAAGGAGACATTCTCTTCAAAATGAAATGCCAGTTTTCAATTTCATTTAAATATTTATCCAAATAAAATGTACAACATAATGTTAAGCAACAAAAATGAAAAGATAAACCTTCGGGCCCTCTAACGTCCATATAGTTCTTCACCTCTAACATACTTTCCCCCTTTTTTGCAACATTAAAACAGTAGTATTGAGGGAGAAGTATCACTTCCAGTTTTCTGGGCTGAGAGGCTATCTTTTCTTTAGGCTCTTCTAGGCATGATTGTTACTGACATAGTTGATGGCACTATTCTTTTTCTTGAGATGAGGGATAAAGTGTTTCCCTTTGACTTCTTCTTCATGGACAAAGAGATCTGGTTCACCTTCCATGAATATCATCTCAATGAGGAAGTTGATGGTCAGACCAAACTGGACATTTTTCAAAGGTGTCATTTGTAACCAATGAGTGTTCCGATCAATAATCTCCACTATCCTGGAAAAGATGTACTCACTCCAGTTTATCCCACTTTATTGTCAATGACCATCATCGGCTTGTACTTCCCCCTCATTGAGCTCAAAGTAGTTCCCAAGATCGCAAACAACCATCTTGTTTATGATTTCCATCATAAGGTCGTAGGTGGGAGTAAGTTGGCCTTTGAGGGTCTCCAACTGGAATCTCGTGAACTCACATACCCTCCGATTTCTCCACTATCTCTCTGAAGCATTGATGTTGTCGTCGAGATATTTGTCGATGTTGATGCCGATTATGCTTAGATTGAAGTAGTATGCCAATAGCCATGGAGTTACAGTGAATCACATGTCTTTCACATGTGTCCGAAAGGACTTCCTGTCATCTTCCAAAACGACATTGTCGTAGAGATTTGTTAAAAGATGGGGGTAGAACTTCCATGGTGTAACAGTAAGTCGGTGATGAACACCAGCAAACAAGACCTTCAATGCTTCTCTTTGATGAACTCAGGGCTATGCATGTGCATGAGGCCCTTGACGTTGAGAAGTATGTTGCAGCGAACTTGGAGCATACATTTTTGTTCGGGGGTAAGGCAGTCAGGATCATTTTTCTTGATCTCCAAACAAGTCTCCAATGGTGTGTACACCAGTATGTTGGAAAGGTTAGAGCTTGACGCCATTATATTTGAGTATACAGAACGATAGAGTGTCTTGATGTTGTTGCTTGTGAGAGTGATAAACAACTTTCTGTGGAGGTACTCCTTTTGTAGAAGGATCTCATGATAGGAAAGATCTGGATTGACTGGTGGATTTGAAATCAATGGTTCTGATCATACATTCTTTTGAGTTTTCACGCTTTTCCAGCCCCCGTACAATGACAGTGTTGTCAGTAGGCCATGTAATGGATCCTCATTCCTTCCTCGGACTGGCAAGCCCAGGTGCATTAATTTCAGCATTTAATGTGACGTGCTGAAGACTCCATAATGCATCAGTTTCCCCACTTAATTCCCAAACTAGCACATGTAGAACTAGTGACACCATCATAACTCACAAGTATCCAGTAATTAAGATTTAGAGATTTGACATCAATCTTATCCTCGTAATCTGCGATTCCAAGAACTTGTCAATTACATCGCCAATTGTCTAGAATGAGAAACTCAGAAAGAGAATACCATGATCAAGAGTGTGGATTTGATCATATTCTGCAACCTTCCTTAAAAAAGAATGAAACAAAACTGAGAGCTTGGAATCGGTTTTCTTCGGAATTGAGATCATCTAGCTCCAAAAATTCATGTTTGATACACAACTCTTTGAATCAAGCTTCTGGAAGTGGTTTGGTGAAGATATCTGCTAGTTGATCTTCTGTTCTAATATACTCCACGATAAAATCTTTCTTTTTCACATGAACTCTAATAAGTGATGGAAGATGCCAATGTGTTTTATCCTTGAATGATGAACTGGGTTCTTCACTATGAACTGAGTACTATTATTATCACAATATATTGGCACTTCTCCAGTCATGACATCTTAGTCTATCAGTTGTTGTTTGATCCACAAAACTTGTGCACATCAACTGACAGTTGCTACATATTCTACTTTGATAATAGAAGTAGCAACAGAGTGTTGCTTCTTGCTAAACCAACTTATTAATTTGTTCGAAATAAACTACAAGTGTCGTTGGTAATCTTCCGATCAATTCTGCAGTCTCTGAAGTCTGAATCTAAGTATCCTACTAGATATAAACAATCATCCTAAGGATACCATATTCCTAGGGACTCAGTTTGTGACAGGTATTTCAGAATCCTTTTCGCAGCTTCTAGATGCGATTTCTTCGAATTGGCCTGAAATCTCGGACATACGCTGACTGTTGAAGATTTACTCATTGATTTTGAAAAGATTTGTTTCCTTATCTAGTTTGGAAAGAAATCTAATTCAATTAGAAAGATATAGATATATCCTAAATTATCTTTTTTTCCTTGTTTATCTATCTTAGTTTTCTTATAAATAGGAGTGGTAGTTTTCATTGTTTGGAGTAGAAATTAATTCAGTTTTTCATAGAGTTTTGTAACAATTGCTTTCAGAAAATAAAACTCTAAAATTTCTCCATATTTTCTTCTCTTCTTTCTTCGTGTTTTCCATCTATTGTTTATGTGTTTTTCACTGACAACATAAGATATGTCTGGATGATTGGCCATTTGGTAGAGCAAAGATCTGATGATCCCTCTATAAAGAGTAGGGTTAACTGGCTCGCCTTCTACATTAAGCGTTAGTTGGACATTCAAACTTATCGGAATCCTTTGCATCTTTGTATTTTCTAGACAAAACTAGGTGATTAAGACCCTTTGTATACTTCCTTTGACGAATGAAGACCCCTTCAAGCAGTTGGATGACTTGAAGTCCAAGAAAGTATGTCAAATTTCCCATCATGCTCATCTAAAATTAATTTGCAGAAGTTGGGCAAACTTCTCATAGAGAACTTGATTCTTTGACCCAAATATGATATCAACCACATAGATTCGCACAATGATAATATCTTCTGGTCCTTGCTAGGTTTTTCGCTTCGCAGCTGCTCAGAGTGTGGGCGCACGACTCAGTCTCCTCGTAGCCAAAATGGGGTGTTTATAGTTACCCTGAAAACTATCTCTTCTGCGGAAGATTTCCCGTAGGAGTCAGAGTACAAGACGTACTTGACTATTGTAGTCTTCCTTGGAGAGAAAGACTACCATGAAGTAACTCAAGAATGCTGAGATTCTGAGTCTCGTGTTCACTCAGGTGACACACGAAAAGCTTAACAGACTCGAATGTAAGCTCACTCTGTGAGACTTGAATCTCTCAGTATGAGTTCGCAGATTGCGTTAAGAACTCGATTGTGTAGGTTGTGAATCGTAAAAGTGTAACCTTCTTCTGCCGATTTCTCCGATATTTATAACCATGAGATTTGAAGGTTTAAAATAAATATCCGTTAGAGTTCAGTTGGAAGATGTCTAATTGAATGTCTCTATTAGCTGCAACGTTCGGCGGGTAAGTGATGCTTTTTCAGATGGTCTACGACTGCTCTGCCTTTTTTTACTTTGACAGCAACAGTTCGACTTATTGTCAGAACGACAGTATTTGCCAGTATGAGGAATCCCAGACTGTTTGTCCAAGGTAGCAAAACCTAAAATTTCGTTCTTGTAGACTTTAAGGATTTTTCACTCCTTAAAGTTTGTACTTCTTCAGTACATTCTTCATGCATTTCTTCTTGTCTTCATGTGCTTGGACCTAGACTAGGAAGTCTATGCTAGTGTTGTCATACTTGTAAACTCCATGTTGATGATGTCACCCTTTGAAGTAAGCTTGGTCCCCTTTGCAGTTAAGTATGGTTTGATTGATTATTCCATACTTGCTGGATTCGTAATTGGCAAAATCCATACTTCCGCTAGACTCACTTTTTTCCATGTTTTTTACTGTTTACCTTAACTTGTTGAGTCTTTCGCAATTACTAGACTTTTTGGTCTGTCTAGTCTCCGATTAGTATCAGCTCACAACTCGATAAAAGAACCTATACAGGACTTTATATTTTTCATCTAAGCTAAGACTATCTAAGATGGTTTTTACATACTTTGACCCATTAAAACATAACATAAAAAAGAATGATATTTCTATCTAAACTTTAACGAACAATGAGCAATCTATGAGGGTAATTATATAAGATTTAGGCATAATTATAGTAAAATGTCCTACATTTTGTTTTCAGGTTTCGTATCCCATAATAATAGAGAATAATTTCCCTTAATCATCAACAATATATTTTTTCACCAAAATCTCAATAATTCATAATTTGATTATTTATTTTTCCACCATTATATGATATAAACTTAAAATAAGTACTCCCTTCGTCCCTAAACAATTGTCCTGTTTCAAAATAGCATAAATACCAGTGCGAGTAAAGATAGGGAAAATTAAGTATTTTATTAGTGAGTGTGTATTAACTTTTCATTTTAGGTAAGAGAACAATTATTTGGGACGGACGATAAGAAAAGAAAACAATTATTTCGGAACGGAGGAAGTATTACACTACATTGTAATATAATACTTGGGGCAATGCACGTGCAATACAATTATAATATGTGGCACATATTTGTGACAACATACAAGCGAAATATCTGTTATTTTTAACTAACATAATCAAAATTTAAAGTATTAAAGAAGGATGATTCAAAACATAGCCATCGTTTTGCTCAATAAAGCCCCTATTTTTTAAAAAGTATTAAATTATTGTGTAAAATTACTACTTTATCCTTATAATCTATAAATTAAAATCTCAATTAGAAAACAAAAAAAAAAACATATAAAATAAAATCCCTCTCTCCCCTGCACTGACGCAAATCTTCCTCTTTCCACTCCTGCGAATTGTCCTCTTCCATTGATACACACTTCTGGTTTTGATAATAACAATAATAGTTATAGACATATAGTAGAAGACGAAAGTTGTGTAAAAAGCAACAATGATATTTCACATATAGTAATAGAATATAATCTTATATCAATTCAAAACAACCATTAATAAAACAATCCAAATCCAAATGAATGATTATCGATATTCACTGTATTCAAGTGCCATATAAATAATTCAAAATAATCAGCCAATTGCCAAATTTTCAATTAAAAAAATTTACAAACAACTAAGAGGAAAACAACCAACTTCAAAACAAAACCCTCTAACCGTTGTTATATTCAAGTTGACTTAACATAACCTTCCTCTGCAACGCCAAAATTTAATACTGTTGAGGCATATTTGATTGCCTAGGTTGAACAACCTAGAGTCACAACACACATCGAACGGAGTTATTGGCACCTGGAGTTATTGAGTATGGATTCACCATGGGCGTAGTACCCAATTCTTACTGGAGAGGATTTGTGAGAGAACGAAAACATGAAGAAAGAGAGGAGAGAGATATTTAATTTGTTTTTTTTTTACTTTTTTATTGAAATTCTAATTTAATGATTGCAAGGATAAAATAATAGTTTTACATAATAATTTAATTTTTCTTTTAAATGGAGCCTATGTTGAGCAAATCAGTAACTGTATTTAGAATTACCCATTAAAGAATTTTCCATAATTAACTAGTATTGTCAATTAACAAAATTGTTAATCAGGATATAATTTATGAATTGAGAAACATAGAAATACTTATCATAAATGTTTAAAAAGAGAATAACTAACAGATAATTAAATAATAAGTTATATATTAACGGAAAATTTTGTTGAATGAAGTTCAATATGAAATAAATAGAAAAATTAAAAGGCTAAGCACAGTCTCCTTTCCTTACATTTCAAGTCAATATCTGTATTCTGAAACACTATTTTAAAATAGGCCTGACACACTTAAATTTTTATAGCTGCATCCTCTACAATGGGAAAAAAACACAGCACAAGCTCAAAATGACATAGTTTATGAGATGATGATTTATAAGAACTGTTTCTAGGTTACCAACACCATATCTCTCCAAGCCAACACCATCCACTAGTCTCAACTTCCAAGACATGAAGATTATCTTGCTCATACTCTCATTGAGAAAGATGCGGACAGGACCTAACATTAAAGAAGCGTTTGATTCTATAAATAAGTAGGTGTCAAAGAGAGATTCACAATTAATATTCAATCGAGAAAATGGAGGAAAATTACAGTTATTGAGATAAGTAAAGATTTGCAGAGACAAACAGTGTCTTTAATCAATGGTTTACCGAGAAGATGACAACTAATTTGTACACTCAAGGATCTGGCTAACAACAAAATCTTCAAGAATCCATAATTATTTCAGTAACTATTGCTTTTGTTTTAGGACTGTATCACCCTTTCTTTAATTTTGGATATTCCAATAATGGAATTGCAGGAGATGGTTAGGGTACGAGAAGATATGCATGTTAGAGTAGGAGAAGATATTCAGATGTTGGAAGAACATGAAATAATAAAGAAAATTAAGTTTTAGAAAAAGGGTTCAAAACAGGGTCCTTTCAACACAACACCATGTGCTTTTTTTTATACTGCGGATCCAAATCTCAAATATTAGAATTATAATCAATGTTGCCTTAAGTATCAACATTGGCAAATAAATAAAATTATGTAGAAGTATACGTAAAATAGATAAGTTTCAAGGGCCATCTTAAAATTTTTAAAACTATTTGCATTTCAGAACAATTAAACTCAAATTTGCAAATGAGAGGGAAACTAGTAAAACACAATTGAGTTTGAGGGCATGGGTGTGGGTGGAGAAAATCTGGAAGAATGTCTAAAGCTAAAAACAACAAGAAGCATAAAGAAACAAACACCAATTCAACATAAAAAAGGAAAGAACAAAAATATATCACAAGAAAGCAAATAATTGTATCAAGGTGGCGCTTCAGTAAAGGAACTCATCCCTCCATTTAAATTGTATATCCAAATTCAAAAAAAATACCAAAGGCCTCAGTTGCGATGATTCATAAGAAAAATCAGCGTGAAAACTCATTATAAAGTAATGTATGCATCATTGGCCAAACTTTATAAAAAATTAATCGCGCATTCTATGATCAATGTAGGAATTGAATTATAGAGAAGGATAAAAATCTGTCTGCCCTTTTGATCATCTAAATTCCCAGAACAAGCTTATATATGAGGGAAAAAAGCTGGAATCAAAATATATTATAGTAATACAAAAGGAATAAAAGGCAAAAGCAAGGTTGAATACTCAGAGAGAAAATCAGCATATTTCCAATAGAATTCTGATGTCACTGACCCTCTCTGTTTATCAACACTAGAAACAAAGTACTCCCTCCGTCCCGCTAGAATAGGCCCACTTACCGAATTTGGCGTCCCAATTAAATTGGCCCCTTTCCAAAAATGGCAACTTTTACACACACAACAATAAAATATTCATTCCACTAACTCATTCTACACTCACAACTCTTAATTTCCGTGCCGAAAAGAAAGGGGCCAATTAAAATGGGACGGAGGGAGTATAAGAATAAGAGAGCAATTGGATTTGTTTAAATACTCATGCTTTCACTAAGTAAAGCAATGTTAACGGAAACATCCCCAATAAAGTGAGAAAATAATAAGGCAATTAGACAAAGCATTTAACTTTGTAATACTTACTAACTAAACAACCTTCAATTCGTAATGGAAATGGTAAGCATCAGAGAGATTCCCATTAGACCAAGTCATCTTTATCTCCAAAAGGAGTTCTGATGTCCCTGTCTGTTTTGTCATCACTTGCTTACAACTTCATTTACTTAATTAGATTCACAGTTCAGGAAAAAATAAACTGAGATTTAGATGAAATTATGAATGCCTCAAATTTATAATCTTTTATGATTATGTTGAGATATACAAAACACGTTTAACACCGGGCATTCAATAAATACTGCCAAATCAATACAAAAAAGAAAAAAAAAAGTATCAGAGATTCTGATTTCCACGAAAAATTAACATCTTTCCCCAATCGGATTAAGGAGGTTCATTGGCATCATCGCTTGCGCAAAGTTATGTCAAACACAACCACGTATACTAAAATCGAAAATTCTGAAAATTAGAAAAAACCCTAAAGATAATGAATGGATTGATAACATCATAAAACCAAATGTATTACCCCAACAACAGTTGATTTCGGAAAGGAAACGAGTCTGAATGACGCATTACCTCAAGATGTAACACGACGAATCGGAGACCGCTAGGGTTTATGAAGAAGAGTAAGGGAATGAGGGGCGTTTTAAATAGCCGGGCTCGCTAGCTAGGGTTTTAGAAATTGGAATATTAGTATTTGCATATAAGTCCTTCTAGTTAGCTTTAATGATACACCGGCACTTCAAAAACCACCAAACTAGGTTTAACTATAATTGAATTAGGGGTAGAAATAGGTCGAACTACTTTATAGAAGTTTTAGATTATATATATAAGCAATTGATCTAATTATACAATCACCCAATTCTTTTAATATTTTATTAATTTGTTCACTTTCACGTCATCAATTATCAATTCAACTCAACCATAATATTTTTGCTAAGTTCATCAATGATCACTCAACCACTCTATACATATAATTCTTTTAAAAACATAACTTAAAATTAAATCTAATATATATATATATATATATATATATATATATAAACTAGCATTTCACCCGCGTGTTGCACAAAATTATATATGTCATAATATAAATGTAATATTATATATATATAATAGCTGTGGATATAAATTGCTAAATAAGTAAACAATAATCTATTATATATACTAAAATAATTAAAAAAAAACCTGCCAAAATTCTAAAAAAACGTGTAAATGCTAAATTAAAAATATTGATTAAACTAATAATACTTGTACAATTATTAATTTATTGGGTATTGGTATACTCCATCAATTATATTTTCAAATATTAGTTTATATTTGATTCATAACTAAATATATAAAGACTAAGAAGATTATAAAATTATAATTATTAATATATGTAAAAATATTTCAAAGTTATGTATTTAATAGATAATGAATTCAATACATCCACACATTATATAATTATAATTTTAATGTGTTTAAAAAGATATCAAAATTATGTAGTTAACATATAATGAATTCGATATCCACACATTTTATTTACTTTTCATTATATCATTTGTTTGACAGCGAGTACCTAGACTTTAAAGTGGGTGAAGCAGTTGGATCTGGTTGGCCGCGAGATAAAAAAAAAGTTCATTTTGATGCAATCCATAATATAAAACTGTAATTTAAAAATAATTATATTCACTCATATTAAGCTTTTAAATACATAAAAAAAATATTTTCGTGGAACGCACGTGTATAAATCTAGTTATACATATAGAGATTCCATTAAAAAAATAAGTTTATATAGAAAATAAGTTTTTACAAATTCTAACATTATTCTTTTAATATATTTACAATTATAACATGTTTTTGAAATCTTGATATATTATAACATAAAATTTAAAAATGTTACAATTGTAAAATATATTTCTTAATATGTTTAACTGATTTTGTTATATATTTAATGTGTTTCCCATGACCAGTGCCCCGAGCCCCTGATGGATTTATATACTGAAAGCATTATGATTGGTATATTATGTACAAGGTCAATTGGTTAATATACTGGGAATCATAAATGTTGTATGTTCATCTCCTGTCTGAATTAATAAACATGTGTCGCAAACGCAATTATCATCTTATCTCGTCGATAGGGAGATCATACGGTGTGTAGAAGATCACGGAAGATCGTATGGATCGTTTGACCTAGCGAGATATAAATAGTTATCACAGCTGAGACAGTTCCAGGATAAACTGTCGGTGTAGGCTGCAGCATACGCAGTAATAAGCATCTTATCTTGGATGGCTTGGTATGCTGGTGTGGGGCACACATTGATAAGGACCTAAGTCGAGATCGATTCTTTTATCTGACATTAAAAGAATCTAGATCTCTATGGCTTTATGAGATCCTAAGCCTAAATGAAGGTACAGAAGTATATGCAGATTGTGTATTACTTTGAGTTGCAGTGAAAGGCTCTAGTTGAGCTTGTATATCTGCATCTTGGGTAATAGCAGTTTGTGTATGACTGTCTGGTACCGGAACTAGGTAACCACATCCAGTATAGGATGGTGACATTCCCTGAACAACTCAAAAGGTTCGTTATGCTAAGTCCTGCAGGCTGATTAAGTTCAAGCATAAGTGAAAAGGTTTGAGTGGATTGATTCAGGAATATAAGATGTTAATTAATTAAATAGCTTGTCAGAGCTTAAATTAATTAACGAATGTCTGTAACCTTAAATGTGGGGATATACCGAGCCCATGCAACCCGTACCTCAAAACGTGGTAGCAAATAGGTAGGACAGTATTGATTCTCTGGTAGAATGAATTAATATTAATTAATTAATTATATTCTGGGTTGAATATGGGAATTAATTAATTGATAGGCCTTATTTGCTATTTGCATTTTGGTCCCTGGTCTGGCCCATGAAACTCAAGTCCAATAGGAGTCCAGTAATTTCCTATAAATAGGCTTCAGTTCCTCAGATCTCAACACACCACAAGATCATAAGTTGCACACAGCAAACCAGGTTTTGGGAGCTGTGGTGATCGACTAAGATCTGAGAACGAGGAGGAAATTCTGCTTCTCAACCGGGCAAGGGATCTGATAGAGAATCTTCACCAGATTTTCAGATCGAGTTGGGATACAGATCAGAAGATCAAATCAGGAGGATTTTTCTTCTTCTCTCTCTCCTCATTTTCGAAAATAATCATTTTATTTTCTTAAGATTTATTTCCTCAATCTGTTAGGAATTAAATCTTTGTGCGTGGGAAAGATCAAAGGGAATCTCCGCGCACGCGTTCTTCAGAGTTCATCGATCCAGGTATTCCGCATAAACCTTTTTATGCATAATAATATAGGAGCATGCTAGGATTGTTCATAGGCATAGCAATTTATTTTTGATATTCCAATTAACGATCCTTGGCAAACGGACTTCATGATTCAGTTCACGAATCCCTTCAATTGGTATCAGAGCCAGGTTTAATTAATTGGCTCTATCGGAAAAATAATATTGCCTATGATTATGCATGATTATTATTATTGATTGCATGCAATGGATGGTTTTTGGATTGATTGTATGTTTTTCGTCCTCGTGATTCTCGGGTTAATCCGCCCTTTTATATGGATTCGTTTTTCACCCACGAGATAAATCCGTGGTTAGATTTAGATTTTTTAGATTGTAATTAGGATTATTCAATGTAATCTTTTATTTAAAAATTAAATCTGTAAAATGGAAAAACGAAGAACACGAAGAACGAAGGACCGCGCGACATCACACGACGGCGCCGGCATGGCTGGGCACCATGCACGGCGGTCGACGGCGAGGCACGACGGACCGGCGCGCGGCAGGCACAGCGGCACGGCGGCGCGGAAACCCTAGGGTTTCTACGCGCGCGCCACGCACGCATGCGACCGGGTGGCTGCGCGGCCACAGCCAGCGGGGCCGAGGCGTGCGGGGCTCCAGGCCGGGACGGGCGACGCGAGGGTCGGCAGGCGAGGCGGCAGAGCGCGGCGGCGTGCGGCCAGGGGCGCAGGCGTGGGCGCGACGCAGCGGAACCCTTGGAGATTCCTTAAAGTCTGCTAGCCCAAGACTTCAGTCTTGATACCTCGGACTGAACAGTCCAGGATTCCTCGGACTAACCGATATTGTCGTTCTGAAAAAAGGTGAACAGTCACTGTTGTGGTCAGAAAAGGCGGGAAAAGTATTGTACCTTCTAGGAAAGCACTTACCTGCCCGATGATCATTACAGTATATGACGAGTTCTGATTGGACGACGTCCTCTTTATCTCTAACGCTTGCAAGATTCAAACTTCGATGTCTCCTATAAATACCGGAGGAATTCAATAGAAGAAGGTTACCGAACTCTTACCAAGCTTACGATTTTTCAAGAGCCAAAACTCTGCAAATTGTCTACACGACTGCTGGAGGCTTTTCAAGCTATTGTGTGTGTCACTCTAAGTGAACGCGAGACTCAGAATGATTTGTTTTTTAGTTATCTCCTTGGTAATCTTTCTCTATTACAACAGTCAAGTATGTCTAGTATTTTGACTCTTATGGGTTGTTGCCGCAAGCTGATAGTATCGGGAAAACTTTAAACACCTCATTCTAGCAATGAGGAGGCAGCGTGGTGTGCCCACACTACGAGGAGCTACGAGTGAGCTTGTGGATCGGTGGACAAGACATTCACCGACAAGCGATAGATTGTAGGAGCACTTGTGTAATCCTGAACTTAGTGGATTTCCAGACCCCAAGTATGATGAGTGGACGTAGGTCCTTTAGTGACTAAACCACTATAATCCTTTGTTTTATTTATTGTTTTTAGTATATCAACTTAATCATCTTAAAACTCAACACTCAAGTGTTGTAGTATAAAACTGAAGCTGACTCTAAGCATACTCGGACTTAAATACCAAACTATGATTTGACAAACCAAACTGACAAGAAACCGTCAGTTTGGATAAGTGCAAGTTTATCAAACAAATATTTTCGTTGTGCATTTTCGATTACTCTGAAAAATTGAGACCAACAATATTAATGTACTATTTTATTTTAGTTGAATTAAAATCAATTTATTTATTTTTTTATTAGCATAGTTTTTAAAAATAATTAATTAATAATTTAGTACTCCTGTATTTTTAATTTAAGAAATCATTTACATGCATGCATCATGATTATTATACTTTTTATGATGTTCGGTTCTCAATGGAATCACTTTAATCAACGGCTCTTGAAAATCTCAAATTTTATAATCTTTTTACCCTTTAAAAGACCTTGTTAAATGTATAATCTAAAAAAACGAGTGTGTATGTTCGACTGAAATTGATTAAACTGATCAAACGCAAATTTGTCAATTTAACTAATTTGAATCAAGTAATTTGAACAATTAAGAAATCTAAATTAAATGATACTGGTTTATTATAAAATAGGTCGAACTAAAGAGAAGTTCGACTCGTTTATCATTCTAAACCTTACCTCTAATTAAGAAACAATCATTCATGCTATTGTTGAGTTTACTTTCATGTATGTATTACTTATTGTTGGTACCGGTTTATCTGAGTATAATATATATGCATAGCGGAAAAAAAAATGTTTGTAAGTACGGTATCTAGCACTTATATATCCAAGCTGAGGGTGACTTGTCAGCTTGGTTTGTTCAAATCTCTTAGGTAATTGATGTCGACTTTGTCTTAATTGTCAATATTCATTATATACTCCAACACTTCAGTGTTGGGTTTCCAAATGAAATAAAGTTATACTGACAAATAAGTAAATAAAGCAGTAAACGACAAACATACTTATAGTGGTTCGGACTAAATCATCCTACGTCCACTTTTCAGACGCTTGGTCTGGTAATCCACTAAGTTTAGAACGGATAAAGGTGCTCCTACGATCTATTACTTGTTGGTGAATGCCTCGTCCATCGATCCATAAGCGCACTCGCCTGGTCCTTGCTTGGTTCCTCGCTTCGCAGCCGCTCAGAGTGTGAGCGCACCACTCAGCCTCCTTGTAGCCAGAATGGGGTGATTATAGTTCCCCCGAAAACTATCTCTTCTACGGCAGGTTTCCCGTAAGAGTCAGATTACAAGGTGTACTTGATCTTTTGTAGTTTTTCTTGGAGAGAAAAACTACCGAGTAGTAACTCAAGAATACATCAATTCTGAGTCTTGTGTTCACTCAGTGACACACAAAACTTGATAGCCTCGAAAAGCAAGCTCACCCTGTGAAGCTTAAAGCTTTTGGTACAGATAGCATCAACAAATCGTGAAAGTGTATTTTGCAACTCTGTTCGTATGTTCGTTCGTGTGTCTAACCTTCTAACATCCTTCTTCGATGATTCCCTGGTATTTATTTACGAGATATTGAAGGTTTGAATTTAAGACCCGTTAGAGACAAAATAGAAGTTGTCCAATCGGATGTCTCTATTGGTTGCAGCGTTCGGCGGGTAGGTGTGCTTTTTGCATATGGTCTTCACCTTTTTCGCCTTTTTCTGACTTTAACAGTGACGCTTCATCTTTTGTCAGAACGGCAGTATTTCTGCCAGTTTGAGGAATCCCAAACTGGTTGTCTTAGGCAGCGAAACATGAAGTTTCGTGCTTGCAGACTTTAAGGCTTCTCCAATCCTTAAAGTTTGTTATTCTTCAGTATATTCCTCTTGTCTTCAATTGCTGAGACCTAGACTAGTAAGTCTATGCTGATGCTGTCATAATTGCAACTTCATGTTGATGATGTCATCTCTTCAGTATACCTGGATTCGTACTTGACGAAATCCATACTCCACTAGACTCTTTTTTTTCCAGGTTTGAAAGGTGTGTTGCGTACTTCTGGCCTATTGAGTCTTTCGCGCGTAGTAGACCCTTGAGTAGTCTAGTTTCCAGATTAGTATCAACATACAACTCGATAAAGAACCTATATAGGATTTTACCGTTTTCATCTAAACTGAAAATGAACTAAGATAACTTTTACATTCTTTGACCCACTAAAACAAACCATAAAAAGGAAGGATAAATCTATCAAATTTTCTAACACTTATCTAATTATGAATAAATTAAATTATTTGTGAAGTATTTTTATTTTGATTAAATTCAAATTTGTTCATGTTCGTGAGCCATGAGTAATCTCGTTAACAAATATTAATTTCCAAATGTAAAATTATTGTTTTTTATATATTTAAATTGAATAATAATCCTTGATTAACTTTATCCATTATAAGAAAAAACTGGATTTGAAACCAAATATAATATTTTCTAAGATATAAAATACAAATTTTTTTAAAAATTTTAAATATAAATTTATATTTGAGAGTTCATAAGCCTTGATATATTCAATAAAAAAAAATCAAAATTCGATATAATATAAGTAGTCAAATTTAAATAAGTCATTAGTCGATTTAATTACATAATTATTTAAAAATTGTGAACATTAAGATAATTAATTATCCAAATCAATTGGGATGGCAAACAAAATCATCATATAATACTAGTTTTATTTTATTTTCCTCTTGGACTTGGATGATTCTTCACGGATTATCATTTACTAATCAAACTTTGTAGTGGCATTATAATTAATTAATAAGATCTTCCTTCCCCAGTTAGTATCTAGGAAAATGTCACACTGTTCCACATATATAACGCCAACACAACATTATTTCCACATATTTTATAGAAAATCATTCAAACAACCAAATTTTAAAATATAATTTTATACAGCATGCTTCCAAAATAAATTGCTTTTTAATCACTCATTGCCCGATAAAGATTTTAAAGAGCTGCTGATCAGCCATCCAACCCATTTGGCAGATTAAAATTTGTCTCCATTATTGCTACTTTGCATTAACTTAGTTTGAAATATTCATTTAAAAACAATAATTCACTCATTAATCTAACATTTTATTAATTCATTGAATCAAATAGGAACAATATAAATTTCTTAGCTGAATTTATTAGAGGCACAAGTTACTGATTTGTTAATGTTTATAATGCAAAATAATAATTTTGGTCATATAGGTTGATTGTGATGAAGTATTTTGTCTTGTGAGATTTAGACACACTGTATGGCATTTTGTAAAATAGGTGATAATTCATTATATATACGAGATGAGAAATATTGTTTTATTTTAAAATATATAAATTTATTAAAAAAGTTTGATAGATTTGAGAAGAGACTCGATATCTGTAACAAAAAATGAAAAATTTCTGTATGATAATTGATGGTGGAAAATGTGGGTGGAGAGAGAAAGTTGAAAGAGAATGAGGAAGTGGCCTTAGGAGTATGCTTAAAGACAGATACATAAAGCTAAAAAAGAGTGGCAGCAATGAAACTGAGACATGGAGTGTTGGGAGTCAACACCACTTAGAATTCAAGCAATTCTCCCACTCCACAAATCCATCACAATCATTCACATACATTTCTTGATTTATAGCCACTGCGCATTCTGGCAACTGAATCACCCATGGCAGCTCCAACATTAGCCCTCTTGGTCGTCGCAGTTACCGCTCTGCTTCTTGCTTCATTTCCCACTTCTACACATCGTATGTTTGCTTCTCTTTTCATGTGCTCCCAATTCATATGCATGCTCTCTCTCTCTCTCTCTGTGTGTGTGTGTGTTTTCTTTTGATTTCTAGTTTTGAATTGGAATTTTCTAGTATCAGACAAACTCAGTAGTTCACTTAGATATGATTGTCCAATTAAACAGCTGTTGTTTGAGAGGGAGAGAGAGGAAAATATGATTAGCTCATGCATAAGTTGTGATTCATTAGATATGTCTTAAAAATAAGGGAGTGTCAAAATTCTTGAAAACGAAAAAAAAAATAAAAAACAAATTTTGTGCAAATGAATTAACAAAGAAGTATTGGTTTGATTTTGCAGAAAGCGATGAACCTATGCAATTTACATACTCAGGAGCCACAGGTCCAAACATGTGGGGGAAAATGAACCCAAATTTCACCACGTGCGGGAATGGAAAACTGCAGTCTCCCATCAATATATTGACCGACAAAGTCACTCTAAACAAAAATCTCAAACCCTTAATCCCATCATATGATTCTTGCAATGTTACTTTGGTCAACAACAAGTTCAATGTCGGGGTCAGTTTCTTCATCACCATTTGGACCTTCTTCAACATCCATGATGGGGTTTCATCAGAAAAACTAACATTTTACAGTTATATATATATATATATGCAGTTGCGCTACCCTGATCATGCAGGAGGGATAGTCGTGGATGGCAAGACGTATAACTTGAAGCAGATGCACTGGCATTCTCCCTCCGAGCACAGAATTAATGGAAAGAAGTATGCAGTTTTCATACAGAATGTGTTTGTGCTTTTGTGTATGAGTGAGAGAGAGAGAGAGAGAGGCCATTTTGTGAGGTGACAGTGAATTGGGAATGCAGGTTTGCTGCGGAGCTTCATCTTGTGCACGTTGCAGATGATGGGAGTGTCTCAGTCGTCGCCATTCTCTTCGACTACGGCCACCCCGATCCACTTCTTGCTAAGGTGAAACTTATCTCACTTGTGATTGATTGATTCATATATAAGTAGCTACATATCTATGTTACTCTCACAGATGCAAAAGCAACTAAACGAGCTCGCTTATGAGGTGAAAAGGCACGATGAAAGCCCGATCACGTTCGGGCCTTTCCACCCTACAGAAGTGAGGAGAAAGACCCATAAGTACTACATATATGATGGCTCTTTCACCACACCTCCCTGCACTCAAAATGTCATCTGGCACATTCTTGCCAAGGTAAATTAGTCAAACTATAGCTTCATCTTTTCTTACCATATATCATTAATAATGTAAGAAATTATTGTGTGGGTTGGTGAGATCAATATCCAGAGGCCAAGTTGAGTCCCTGAGGGCTCCTTTGGATTTGAGATGCAAGAACAATGCAAGGCCTTGCCAGCCAATGAACGGACGACACGTGGAGCTGTATGATGAGGACGCCTAGCCTAACATGATCTTTCACTACCCAACTCCAAGCATTGCTCATATATGAAAGTATTTGAATGAAGTCCACTATATCATAGTTTAATTTCCAACTCTCCATTTTCTCAACTCAAAAAAGAAAAAACGAAAAAGAACTCTACATTTCTTAATCTAGACAAATATTATGCTTACACATTAACCAGAAGTTTAACCACAAATCAGGTCAATTACTATTCAAACTTAACCTTGTTCATCACAAGTTCAGCGGATTTTGGGTCAATTCTATCGAGAGCAAATACAACTTTATTATTTTGTTGATTGAAGATAACCACATGTTCAAGTTTGAAGGTACAGGGGTTTCAAGAAGAAGAAAAAAATGTGTGTACAAATTTACAATCTTCACTCCTAAAAAATCTTTCTTTTAGAAGTTGATATTGTGGTCGAATCTAAAATTGAAGACAGAAAGGTGAAAAGAAGGAGTATGAAAAGTTGGGAAGTGGAGAAGTCACTTAGCCAAAGTGTCCTAACATTTACTATACAACCTACATTACAACATGTTCAAGTCCTTTTTTATCTTAGGTCTAGATTTTTTATGAAAATGTGGAGAGAATAGATGAGATGCAAACTTATGGCACACTTTTTCTTTTTCTATGATTGAGTATATACATTGACTAGTTTTTTTGTGTGTTGAGTGTTATCTCTATCTTTTCCTAGACATATTTTGTTGAGCTTGATGATCTACTACTTTTGGTTTGGTCAAATCTTGATTTAGATTGCAATGATTATGTTAATTGTTATGATTTGGCATATTCATTTCTTTGGCGTGGAAATTAGGGTTCCCATACTTTAGTCTTTCTTATAGAGGAAATATTTGTTTTTGCCTTGAAAGATATGATATCCTTCAATCAATAATTAGAGTACAAAAGAGATAAATTAGGAAATACAATAACAAACTAATCTAATAATATTCGAGAAGATCATCTAGAGACGTGATACATAATTATGTCGTATCGTCCCCTCAAGCAAGACGTCGGAATGGAAAAAACTCAAAGATTGCTCCGAAAGAATTCAAAGAGAGGACAAGCAACAGTCTTGGTGAAAGAGGCAGGGAGCTGAAGATGAGATGGAACAAAGTTAGTGACGAGTTGTCCATTCTGCACAAGCTCTCGAACAAAGTGGAGATCAATGGCGATATGATTCGCGCGTTTATGAGCAATCGGGTTTTGGCTCAGAAAATGTGCACTATTATTATCACAATAAAGCCAAGGAGCGCCGGCGAGACGAAAGCGAAGCTCATGTAAAATAGAGGTGAACAAAACCACCCCTACAGTAGTGTTAGCAAGGGCACAGTTTTCCGATTCACAACTGGAGCTTGAGACTGTTTGTTGCTTCTTGGCGCTCCAAGAGACTAATTACCGACGAGAAATATAGAACGACAAATTTTAGGACATCGAGTCCAATCCTCATCTGAATATGCTACTAAATAGCATGAAGGAGGCCGAGAAAAGGATAAATCAAAATTTAGAGTGCCCTTAACAAATTGAATAATTCATTTAACTGCCTGATAGTGATCATCTGTAGGAGCTTGCAAGTACTGACTGACGGAGTTCACGACAAATGAGAGGTGTGGACGAGTGATAGTTTAATATTAGAGTATTCCAACCAATGGGCCATAGTGAGTAGGATCAGAAAAAGCAGATCCATCACTGGTTAAAACTTGACCAGCAGCAGATGGAGTGTCGACACGTTTAGATTCGAGAAGTTGACATCGCTCAAGAATATCACGACCATACTTACTACTTAGCCTAAGATAAGAAAGACCAGTTGTAGTATATTGAACTTCCAGACCCAAAAAATAGCTCAATCACCCATGATTTTTAATAGCAAGTTTGGCATGTAGATGAGATGAAACTAGAAATAAGAGATTGTGAATTTTTAGTTAATATAATATTGTCCACATATGAACAAGAAGATATAAAAGGGTAACACCTCGAGAGAAGATAAAAAGCGATGTATCTGCACGGCTTCAAGAAAGCCCCAGAGTTTGAAGTATTGCACTTAACCATTGAAAACAAGCGCACTGAGCTTTCTTGAGCCCGTAAAGTGTGTTCGTCATAAGACAAACATGATTGTAGAATAGGGTTAATGTAACCCAATGATTGCTCCATATAAACGGATTCCGAGGGAACACCATTGAGAAATGCATTCTTAACATTGAGATGATGTAATCGCCATTGCCGATGGCAGCAAGGGCGAACACTACTTGTGCAATCGCAGCTTTAACAACAGGACTAGAGTAAAACCTGAGCCACAAGTCGAGATTTTGACGATCAATTGTACCATTAGACAAATATTTCGTACAAAATGTCCATTTAGACTCAACCACATTAACACCAAGAGTGCATGGAACAGATTTTGGCATGTAAGGAGTGGAACAATCTATTTTTTCTAAAGAAGATAGTTGCTAGAATTTAGCTTGATGGTGATCGTATGGATTAGTGTAGAAAGAGGGAGAGAATCTAAGTTGTTAGCCATGGCTACCGATGGGAGGGAGGGAAGAAGATGGGATCGTGTGTTTAGGTTAATATCATGATAGAGAAATATTGTATTTACCTTGAAAGTTATGATTTCGTTCAATCAATATGTAAAGTACAAAAAAGAAAATAGAAAATACAATAACAAAGTAATCTAATAATATTTGACAAGATCATCCAGAAATATGATACTCTCTCCGTCCCGCAAGAGTAGTCTCATTTTCCATTTTTATTTATCCCATAAAATAATCTCATTTTCCTAAAATGACAAACTTTTCACTTATCAATAAAATATTAATTTCACTACACTCACAACTCTTAATTCTCGTGCCGAAAAGTAATGGGACTACACTAATGGGACGGAGGGAGTACATAATTATCTCGTATCACTTTCTTCATAGTTGATGCTTCATTTCTTTTCTTTTATACGTATTTTTTTAGATTAGATTTAATTCTTGTTTTAGAGTATTTAATTCTACAGTTTACATTTTTGTCGGTTTATACGTTCAATCTTGGATTCTAAGGTTTAAATGCTACATTTGAGTTGTAAGTTTAGATTGAAGATCTATGCATATTTACGAAAATTGCAATTTATGATTTCTATCAATTTTAAGGTTTATGCACTTTAAACTGGTCGCAGAGCCAAAAAAAAATCTGTCGTGTGCATTTTGCGACGCCCGGATGGAATCGTTTTTAAATGATTTTTGAAGTACTTGGTTTGTCCATGAAGTGGTTTTGAAATGAGAATTTTAAGGAAATTGGTTTCAAAACAACTATTAGGAAATATGTGCGACCTGTTGTTAGTTTTTGGAGTTGGTCATATTGTTTACTCATACTTGACAGTTTTCACGTAGTTCCAAATCCATTTTGGTAAACATTTACTCATAAGGAGCATTTCCTATTTAGTAGTTTTCAAGTAACATTCTCTTTATTCTTGTGGGCTACTATCTGGGCCATATCTTTTAATGCCAAGAAGCCAAAAGCAACATGCAAACACTTGTATTGAGATTCCCATGATTACATTAAAATATTAATGCTGACATGATAAATATGTCACAGGGCTACATCTTGTTATGATTTTTATTGTATAATTTGTTTTCATTTTGATCCTTATACTTGCAGTTTTTTCTTCTCGGATGCAGAAACAAATTCCCATATCTTCATCATGTTGTTGCAAAAGTCAACAAAAGAACTAGAGAATTGAATAAAAGCTGGGAACGAGAGTTTTTGAGATTTTCTGGAGTGAATGTATTTCAACCAAAACAGCCATCTACATATACAAGAATATGAAAGCTAAATGCGGAATGTAAATAATCTACTTAGAATAAATGATTCTAAAAACTAGGAGGATAAAAAATGATCACAAAAGATAATGACTATATTTAAGAGGATTCAGCAAATATCCTAACAAATCTTGCGAGATTACCAACAGTTCACCCCCTTAATCTCGCTTCATCACATCCATCTTCTTGAGTCCGAGATTTTGACGTATCTCGATGAACTTGTTTCTTCCTAATGCCTTCGTAAGAATATCAGCCAACTGTTCATTTGTGCCAACATGATCAATATCCATTTTCCCAGTCTCAATGCACTCCCGAATGTAATGGAATTTTGTATCAATGTGTTTGCTTCTATCATGGTGCACCGGATTCTTACATAGAGCAGTAGCAGATTTATTATCAACAAGGAACTTGAATCTTTGTTCTTCTCGTCCAGTTAACTCACCAACAAGACGACTTAGCCATATTCCTTGGCAAGCCGCAGTTGCTGCGGCAACATATTCCGCCTCACACGAAGACAAAGCAACAATTTTCTGCTTCTGTGAAGTCCAAGTCACAATGCTATTCGCAATGAAGAACATTGTTCCGGACGTACTCTTTCGATCATCCACATCACCGGCATGATCACTGTCACTGTATCCCATCAAAACTGCTTCTCCATCTCCAGATTTGTAACAACATCCGTAGTTCAGAGTTCCTTGCAAGTACCAGAGGATTTGTTTAACCGCAGCCCAATGTCTCACAGTTGGAGACTCCATGAATCGGCTGGTAATACCCACCGTGTGAGCGATATCGACACGTGTATTGACAAGATATCGCAAGCTTCCTATTATGCTGCGATATTTTGTTGTATCAGCAACTTCACTCCCATCTTGTTTACTTAGGCGGAGTCGGTTCTCCATAGGCGTGTGACATGGATTGCAACCAACCATACCTGCATTCTCCAGAATTTTCTGCGCATATGCTCCTTGGCATAATGAGATTTCTCCATTACTTTGGCACACCTCAATTCCTAGATAGTAGCTGAGAAGACCCAGATCACTCATCTTGAATACCTTCTGCATTTGTGTCTTGAATTTCTTGATATCTTCGACACTTGTGCCTGTAATAATTAAGTCATCTACATAGACTCCTACAAGCAAGTAATATTTTGAATCACCTCTTCGATAAACGGCATGCTCAAGTGGACATCTCACAAACTAGAGTGAGATAAGAGAGGCATCCAGTTTTGAGTTCCATGCTCGCGGAGCTTGTCGAAGCCCGTACAATGCCTTATGCAACCTGAGCACCTTTTGATCATTGGATTTATTAGCAAATCCCGGTGGCTGCTGAACGTAGACCTCCTCTTCAAGATCGCCGTTTAAGAACGCCGTCTTCACATCCATGTGGTGTACTTGCCACTTATAGTGTGCAGCAAGTGCGAGCAGCAAACACACAGTCACCATCCTTGCTACGGGAGCAAAAACCTTGTCGAAATCTACCCCGTGACGTTGTGCATATCCTTTTGCGAAAAGCCTTGCTTTGTGCTTCACAATATTGCTGGCTGGGTCTTTCTTCACTTTGAATACCCATTTTAGCCCGATAGCTTGATGACCGGCTGGTAGTGAAGCATATTCCCATGTCTTATTATCAATTATGGATTTCATTTCATCTTCCATGGCTTTTCTCCATGATGTGTCTGCAAGAGCGTTCTCGATACTTGTAGGTTCCTCAGCAGCCAGAAAACAGAAATGACTTTCTTCATTGACTTCATCGGAGGCATCGTATAAATCCTTGACAAACCGATAACACCGAGGCCCAGAGCTGCTTGAGTTATCTTGTGCAGGTGGCGAGGCCCATTGAATCTGGGTTGGTACAGCCGTAGGTGTATGAGGTTCGACTTCCTGTGTAAGCTGCTCACTTATCTAAGGTGTAGGAGCATTTGATACGCTGACCTCCGTTGTGTAGACCACTGGAAATATTGCAGTTGTATTTTCATTTTCGCCCAATGTCTCCCAACTCCATGTGCGGTGTTCTTTGAAGGTGACGTCTCTTGATACGTACAACCGCTTTCCAATTGGATCATAGACATGATAAGCCTTCACACCTTCTTTGTAGCTGACAAATACTCTAGGTGTCGAGCGGTCTGAAAGTTTGTATATGCCAGGTTCGAGTTTCTTCACGTGTGCAACACATCCAAATGTTCTGAAATGATTCACATTTGGTTTCTTTTTATGGCATGCCTCATAAGGAGTCATTCCAACTACACTCCTTGTTGGTGCACGATTTAAGATATAAACTGAAGTTTTCACAGCTTCTCCCCAGAACAGCCCCAACATTTTCATTGACTTAATTAGACATCGAGTCATCTCAACCACAGTCTGATTACGTCTTTCTACTACGCCATTTTGTTGCGGGGAATAAGGTGCGGTAGTGTTGTGTTTTATGCCATGTTCCTCGCAAAACTCCCTGAATGCACTAGAATTAAATTCACCACCGCGGTCGGAGCGGAATGCTCGCAGTTTGTGCTCGCATTCCTGTACAGCCATTGCTTTGAATTTTTTTAAAATGGTGGAATGCTTCATCTTTTGACCTGAGCAACTCAACCCACATAAAACGGCTAAAATCATCAACAATGAGCAAGAAAATTTTTTTACCCCCTGCTGTGGCTGGTTCAATTGGTCCGCACAAATCCATGTGCACCAATTCTAATGGGCGTCGTGCTCAGAATATTGTAGCTTGAGGAAATGGTTTCCTGTGCTGCTTCCCAAGTGCACAACCATCACAGAACTCATCAACATGCTTTATAGGGGGAATGCCTCGGGCCATCTCTTTGCAGGAAAGATTGTGCAAAGCACGAAAATGCAAATGTCCAAACCTTGTGTGCCACAACCAAGCGATGTTGTCCTGTTGTGTGAGCAAACTTATAGGAGCAGCAATATTCAGATTTATCACGTAGAGTCGGTTCCGCGTGCGTGTCACTCGGGCAAGTACTCTTCGTTCTTGAAAAAAGATGCATATCATCCCTCCTTCGATGACAATCTTGCATCCATTTTCATCAAGTTGACCAAGAGATATGATAGTGTTTTGTAGACTTGGAATATAATAAGCATCGAAAAGAATGCGTTGATCACAAGAAAGACATTGGAACATAACTATGCCTTTACCTTAAATTTTTACCGTTGAACCATCCCCAAAATGCACCATGCCTTGTGCCGTCTCGTCCAAGGTTGAGAATGCCTTCTTGTCACCTGTCATGTGACTTGTTGCGCCGGTGTCAAGGTACCACATACCTTCGACTGCATCTCCAAGCATCACTCTTTCTTCATTCAGGTACATTGTGGTGAGTTCATCGATTTTCTCCTTCATTGGCTCACAAAACCTAGTCATGAGCAAGGCAGGTTCGTAGTCTTCTTGTGGTTCAGCTCTTATTAGATTGGCTTATTCTTGCTGCTCACGGTCACGCTTTGCCTTGCGACATTCTTTCGCCCAATGACCAGGGATACCACAGTACCGACAGTTTCCCCTCTTACGTCCATTGTTGCTTCCGCCACTTGTTGACGATTTTGCCTTGTCTCCAGACCATGTCTTTGTTTTTGCTGGAGCATTTCCTCTCCTGTTTCCTCCACCAAATGATCTTTGTCCATGCTCATGTTGTCGTTGGCGAGCTTGCCATTCTTCATCTGTGAGAAGTAAGCGTTCTCCGGTAGGCATAGAGTTGTCAAGATCATCGTGTTCTTCTAGCACTAAGAGGCGATCTGTGAGCTCTTCGATGGTCAAAGTTTTTAGATCCACAAGTGATTCAATTGCTTTGGCCATCTGTTTATATTGACGTGGTACACTTCGAAGGAATTTTAGCACCGCCCTGTGTTCAGTTACAGGATCGCCCAGCATTGTGAGATCATTGATGATCGCATTGAGTCGAATAGAAAAAGACTATACTCCCTCCTCTTCTTTGAACACAAGGTTCTCGAATTCCATTCGGCGTGTCTGCGCCTTGGCCTCCCGTACACGCTCGCCTCCCACACGCATTGTTTTGAGCGTGTCCCAGGCTTCCTTGGCTGTCTTTTTGACACCAAGTGTACGAATTAATTCCGGCGGCACTGCCCGGAGTAACATCGACATAGCCCGCCGATCCTCACGTTGATCATCATCTCCCGGCCCATCTTCAACTACATCCCACAAGTCTAGTGCTTGTAGATGTACTTTTATGAGGATGGCCCAATCTATGTAGTTTGTGCGTGTGAGAGGTGGAAAATGCGCTGCACTTTCATTCTCTCTTGCGACCTGTTCAATAATGCGTGTGTTTTCTTGTTTCGCCATTACTGAGATTTGGATCGTGCACCAAATGGCTCTGATGCCACTTGTTGTTGCAAAAGTCAACAAAAGAACTAGAGAATTGAATAAAAGCTGGGAACGAGAGTTTTTGAGATTTTCTGGAGTGAATGTATTTCAACCAAAACAGCCATCTACATATACAAGAATATGAAAGCTAAATGCGGAATGTAAATAATCTACTTAGAATAAATGATTCTAAAAACTAGGAGGATAAAAAATGATCACAAAAGATAATAACTATATTTAAGAGGATTCTGCAAATATCCTAACAAATCTTGCGAGATTACCAACACATCACTGGCAGAGGCGAGATGCCTATTTCCCTATTAAAAAAATGTAGCCAAATATCAGAAAATATATTTATGGCAAATATGTAGAAACATACAACTGGTAGAAATTCTAAGCTTGAAATATAACACTGGAATATGCTTTCCAATAACATATCATGCATAGGAACTAAATTCTTTACCATGGGACTCCATTGCACAGCATTTACATCCATCTCATGAGCCTTCTCTTTCTTGTGAATCAACTTATACGAAACTCCATCAACCTGCCATATCATACCAGAACATAAAATAAATAAAAATTACAGAACCTAAAGTAACGAGTTCAACAACTAGGAAAAAAATAATACTAATAAATGACATTATTAAGCCTCAAGTTAAAACACACTCCACATCACTTTATGAAATTTGGAACTTGATTAATTCTACTTTTCTTAGCAGCAATGTAGATTCATTTCCTCATATTTGTAAATAGAGTATAAGACTGCAAAGAGTAATTTGGTTATGAGGATATGAATACTGCAATGCCGTGGATCCGCTGGTAATCAGCTCTTTGTGTTAACCTGTTAACTGATCACTGTAATTTCTACAGATTAATTATAGAAATAGTGGCAAATAAATTTATAAACCCCAAAGTTATCGATCCAGGGGAATGAAGCAACGAAAAACCTTAAGTACTAAATCATAAGTTCTCAAAATACTGGTCAGGAAAATCAATTAAAAAGTTTTGGTTGTTTTGAAAATCGCAATACTTGCTAATGAAAATTAAACAGGAAATTCAAAGGCTTTTGGATTCAGATAAGAGAAGCATAGATTCCAGGGATATCTACCTATCAAGTATGACATGTATGAATGAATCGATTAATTCCCATTTTTAATTCCTCTTCGTAGTGAAACATCAGAAAAGTATTACGAACTTCTTTGTTGGACAATTCGTAAAGTAGATTAATTAATTACCTATCTCCGCTCGGTCTCAAGATAAATTAACTAACTCCAAAGATCTACATATTTATTCCTACAATCAATCTCCTTCAGTTACGACAAGAAATCAGATTATATTGTGAAAATCTCTTTCCATTGAAAACTATCACAGTTACGTCTCAAGTAATCAACTAGATAATCCTAAGATGTGGCCAACAAATCAAGATTATGAATAAGCACAGATTTCACAAACTACGAAGGGAAAGGGAAAATAATTCAATTAATCACAACAAGCATACATTGATAGTTCGAAACCCTAGAATCTGAGGAAAGATTTAGTTACACATATTCACGGTAATATTCATCATAGAAAAATACAACCTGAATTGCATAAAAGCTGGAATCCGGAAATCTTCCCACAAAAATATGTCTTCGAACATAAACCTAAAAACTCTTGGAATCTCTCAAAATCTGAAATCTAGAATGAAGCACGATTGGGAATGAGTGGGGGCGTTCTGAAAAATCGAATTTACAAAGTTATATATAGAGGTGGAGGTGTATCAAATCAAATCTAGGGCTAAAGATATGAAAAATCTCGAATTCAGCCAATTTCCCGCGCCAGGAGGTCCGCGTTGATCGACGAGGCATCCCCATCGATCGACGTGGCTTCCAAATCACCGTCGATAGATGCTGATTGGCATCTGTCGATGCAGCTTCTCGCCCCTTCTGCGCGGTCTCACGGTTTTGGCCATAACTTCCACTCCCGAACTCCGATTGACCCGATTCCAGTTGCGTTGGAGAGCTAACTCAAAGCATCATCCATTGCCATGCACCAATAGCCCGAATTCCTCTTGTGGAAAAACTCTTCACTGCTACTCTTACACGTCACTGCTTTCGGAACGGTTTTCTCATGAGTTTAGGCCTAAAAACCTGCATAAACATCAAAACACACCTAAAACCACCTAATATTGACATCATGCATAAAATATATATATAAACTCAATAAAACTACATAAAATAATATAAAAATAATATAGATAAATGAGTGAAATAACGAGCTTATCATTAACCCATACTTGATTAGTAAGAGTATTGGTTAGTATAATATATGTTAGATCTTGTATTTGGTTCATTAATATATAATACCTGTTTAATTAGTATATTATGCTACCTCAAAATGCATAACCGCCAATAAAAAATAATTTAATCCAAGCCATTCATACACTGAAATCTATTGTCAAATCTAGTTTCTTGTATTTTATATACCATGTCATTTTTGCTCTCCACAAAAAAGCGTATGGCATCATGTGCTGCTCCAGTGCAGATTATTCCCTCTCTGCAACATTTGTAGCTCAAGATGAGTACACAAGTAAACTGATAGTTTTTGTCAGATGAAACACAAAAACATTACCCCGAGAATTATAATTAACTACTTTTATATCTGAATCTAAAACAAAGTTGAAGAAAAATATATAGATGACTGCATACCGTGACCAATGAACGGAAAAAATAGTCCTGTCATGATAACCAGAGATAGTACATATATGTGTCCTGACAATAAAGACAAATAGAAGTTAGGTCAAACTCATAGTAGTGAAGCACATAGGAAAAATATCCATTTGAGAGGCTTGGTAACTGATTAATGTTTCACAAAAGTAAGAATAATCAAGAGATGTCAGTAATTTGCAAGAAGTGTCGGATGATCCTCTCTTTCTGAGAGACTAGAGGACATTATACTTCAAGTGGTCAGGAGAATTGCACTCGTAGCATGTCCGTGGTTCTCCTTTGAAGAACCTTTGCTCACTGGACTGAGCTTCCTTCCCTTTGCCTTTTGCTTTCTCAAGGAGTGTGGTTAGATTCCTCAACCGTTCCTCTAGTTTGGCAACGGACAGTTCAGTTTCTGTCTTTTAAACTGTGTTGGTGGCGTCCTTTGCTGGTGATTGATGTGCAGTTTTCTCAAAATAGACTGGTCTTTTTGAGCGCCTTTGGAAATCTCTCTTTACAAAGAAGGCTGCATCACCATCAGCTGTCGAATTTGGAGTTCGAGTAGCTTCATTTATGTTCACCATCTGGATGTCCCATTCATGGGCTTGGAGTTCAGCGAATAGTTCTTTGGTGGTCATTTTGGAGAGATCAATGGTCTTCAAACTGGTGGTTTTGACAAACCAATCCTCCTTCGGCAGTCAAGATAAAATTTTTGCATTCATATCTGCCACTTTCTCTTCCTTTCCAAGACTTTTCATCTCGCTGACGATGGTGTTGAACATTTCTTCCATCGATTTGATTGATTCAACAGGTAGCATCTGGAAAGATTCGTATTTTTCCACGATAACCTGCTTCTTGTTGCGCTTCATCGCCTTTGTCTCCTTTGTGAGGTTGTTGATCCAATCCCAAAGTTCCTTGGCCGTATTGTGCTCCACGGCTGCGTCTATGAGAGAATCTGGAAGGGACTGCATAATCATCTCCTGCGCAATGTGATCAATCTGGTGCCGTTTCCTGTCCTCATGCGTCCAGTCCTCCATAGGTTTGTCTACCTTTTCAATACCGCCTGGACCATCTCCTGTGGCAGGGGTGACTTTATTCATTTCAATTTTTAGAGGTCCTTTTGTCAGAACTTCGTCCATCTTTGGATGTTGAGCTCACAACTGAATGAGACATCTCTTCTTCCATACTTTGAACCTCTTTGGATTATACTTGGGAAGACTTGAGTAGTTCATCATTATGCTCTAAAGATTATTTGCTCGCTAATCACACTTAAACAAACAGTTAGAGTGTAACGAAGTTCGGATCCGGTCTTAAGCGACTCAAAATAGGACAGTTTAGAAACACCGACCTGCTCTGATACCACTTGTTGGTCCCAGATAAGAGTACGTGTAATATGCAGCGGAAATATTAAATGAAAATCTTGCACTCTAACTTAGACAGTTTAGCTAATTATTAGCACAGTTTTTACTTGACAGTTAATTAATCCTATTCACGTTAGCCAACAGTTCGATTTAACAGTTTTGCAGTTTTGTGCAGTTAACAGTTTATGTACTTCAACACTTAAGATATAAGTGTTGAAGATTCCTAGTTATGCTAGATAACTGTAAAGAGCATAAGTAAATGAAACTGTAAATGCCAAAAGATATTTATAGTGGTTCGGAGCCTTAAGTCCTACGTCCACTCTTTGGATATCAGATCCGGTAATTCACTAAGTAATGAGAGTACACTCAATACGATCTATAGCCAATTGCTGTAGAGACCTCCGTCTGCAGCACAAAGGATCACTCGCCCTGACAGCTGTACTTCACTCCTTCTTCAGTCCGTTGAAGGCTCTGCGTCTTTTCTGTGGACCGGCTTGAAGATGGACTGAGGACAAACCTCCATTTTCCCTCTTCGGTAGGTTGGATGGTTGAGTTCTTCCCAGAACTTCAGCAGTTTGGCAGTTGCCCGTGATAACCTACTCTCCCTTTGCAAGAGCAGGCTGCTATGTTCTTATTCGTAGAATAAGAACACCAATAAGGTAGATTAAGTCAGCTGACCTAATCCTCGTGTTCCTAGGGTAACACGGTAAATCTCCGAAGATCCTATAAGCACTAAAATGCTTTGTGTTCAATGAATGAACCACAATATAAATGCCTTCTCTCTAAAGAATGATTAATGCTTTGAGCTCTAACTTCTGTGGAGAGGCTTGTATGTCGGAGAAATGAATGTGCGAGATAGTTAAGCGATTTAGAACAGGAATTTGGCAAAAGATTTTTCTGTCTCTATAGTTCCTGCTATTTATAGGTGTAGACCCATAAAATAGCCGGTAGAGACATGGAGAAGAATGTCCAATCATCGTCCATTCTTCTCTGTGCAAAGTCGCTTTCTCTTCTGATATCTCTACTGCGTCGACCTACTTTTTGGAGCAGCTTGTACTCGATGTGTCAGTCATTCAAACAACATTGTACACAAGTTGCAACTGAGTAGTATCTGTCTTTTCTTGTTGACTTCCTCAACGGTCTTCTGCGACTGCTCGACACAAACCTCAGACTCATTCTTGGACGTAAAACTGAAACTGTCTTGACTTGAAAAATGTGAGCGCCTCTCAATCAGTTTACGTCGATTATTCAGATATTGGCAGGGAAGAAACTGTCTATGCAATTTTTGTGACTTTGATCTGCTGTGCTTTTCTTCGTCTTGTTTGCTTTGACAGTTATTCCGTCAGAATGAAGTCTTTATCAAAACTGTTGCACAATTTTGATGATATCTTCCTTCCTAGACTATTACAACTCGATTATCCTATACAAGGATTACATGAGGTAATACTCTAGAACCTAGACTTTGGTATAAAGTTTTGACACATCAAAACATCAAGTTAAGGTGGGATTACATAGTAATACCTAACACTCATCATACTGATGAAGTGCATAGCCAACGAACTCCCTTCAGTCATTTTCTTGGAGACCAGGTCCTCCACAAGATTATAACTAACAGTTCGTCTCACCTTCCCATATACTTTCACAAGGTCCCTCCATATCTCAACAGCAGTCCGGTATTTCTTGTACTTGAGCCTTAAATCTCTAGACAGATTGTTCATGATGAAAAAGTAGGCAAAATCATCAGAAGCTTTCCATCTGTCATAGAACTCTCGCTCATAACCAGTACATTTCCAATACTGAGGAGACAGTGGGTCCATGTAAAGTGCATAGGCATGTTTAGCAGTATAGAGTATTTCCATGAAGCAAAACCTCCATTCAGGAAAATTCGGACCAATCAAAGGGTTCGATGTTAAGAGGTTAATTACATGAGCAGTAGACATGTCTGAAAACAATAAATTAAAGCAGAAATTAAAACATAGTCGCAAAAATTAAAACAATTAAATATTGAAACCTTATGATAAAACAATATTAATGTTTCCTCCAATTTGCCTAAGTATTACTATTGCAAGCCACACATGTGGACGTTTACAACAAAACACTTAACCAAACTGCATCTTTCAATTCCAGTCCTTTAATTCCAATCCTTGCCAGGGTTCCTTAGACAAATGGAATTAATAATTGGAGACTAACTTAAGACCATATTATCCTACTGAGCAGGGACATCACAAATGAGTTATACTCTGAACAATATCTAAGCTAGCTTACCACCAAAGCCAACCCTCCCATATAAGGATTTATTAAAATACACCTGATCTCTTATAATAAGACTGTGTCATTTAATTCAATATGTTGGTCCCTGAGATCAGAGTCGTCGTGGTAACAATAATATATACACACGAAATGCAGCGGAATACAAATTAGCATTTACTTGTAAGTAGGTTATTCTTAAGTTAGGGTTTTTGGTTCAAGTTTGCTTAAGTTACTTTTTGCAGTTATACTCTAGCAACTCTGTTGCAAGGTTAAATCGTCGTAGCTCAAAAGTAATAGAACAGTAATCAGCAAGAGAACACAAGATTTATAGTGGTTCGATCAAATGATCTACGTCCACTCCTTAGCCGAAACGCTAAGAATTTTACTAAGAAAGTATACGGTGTACAAAGAGTTGCCTTTCCTGTAAAGAAATCAGCCGACCATAGGTTTGTCTGCTCCACGGTTATCTTTCGATACTCCGAACCTTTCAGGTGTGGCTCCGGCTGAGTCAAGGGCGCACCTTCGTAAAACTCGCTTTTACCACCAGTGGAAGAGTTTAGAGTTCCTTCCGAACTGTCTTTTGTTCTCGGCTTCAGTGCCCGTGTTAATCAATTCCTTCTCAAGAAATTGACTGCTGGATACTTTCTGTAAGGAAAGTGATCCCAATGATTGAAGATTCTTGAATCAATTCAAGAATCTCTTATATGAGTGTCAGATGTGTAGTGAGACACTCAAGATGTTGAAGGATTTTCGATATCTCTGTATTATGCCTTTCAATTGAACTGCTCTCAGGACTTTTTGTCTCTTTTCGGAATCTTTCGTACGTGAATTTGCGTTAGAGAGTGAGCAGCACCTGCATCTTCCTTTGACTTGCCTTTTATAGTTGTTTTCTCGAAGTTTGAGTCGGCAGATCCGTTTAGACACAACGAATCTTTCTACTTAAATGCAGGTAGCTTTTTACCAACTTTTCTGTCTCCGTGCAGGCTTTTTGTCCTACTTCTGACAGGTCTAATCTTCGCGTGTTGGTCAGAATGGCGGTGTAGCAGTTGTTCAGATTTGCTTCGCTGTGCCTCTACTGGAACGGGATGCTGGATATCTTTCAGCATACTACTGGACTTGATGCGCAACAAATGCTCTTCTGCTACTTTGACTTTGGATTGTTAACACCTTTAGCAGTCTGTGACGTGTTTATCAAATGCCGACTCCTCAGCATTCTGCTCTCACTAGCTTTCTTCCTTTTTAGCTTTTCTGATGTTTGCTGAGCTTCTTCCAAGCAACCTATTCTATTACAACTCGATGTTTACCTTATATAGGACATTACATAATTTGCTAAGCTATGCTAAGGTTCAGCAATGATCGACCATCTACTAAGGTTTGATCCAACAAAACCTTTTATATTGTACTCCTAAGGATAGTTCAGGAATATTTTCCCAACAATTTCCCCCTTTTTGGTGTGATCAAAGCTTACTAAGGATTGCTGAGACTTAGCATCTAAGAATTCTGAGTTACAAGGAAATTTCTAGACAAACTATCTCAGAATCTTTCTTGCTTTAAGTCCTTAGCGAAAGTATTACAAGTAAATCATTCAGCAAACATTCAAACATTCTTGACCTATCTTCCAGATTCTGATTCGTTGAGTACACAGAAAGTGTATTTCAACTATTGTACGCACTCAGAAAATCAGAATTTAGACAATAAGATTTTGTCATGATTCCGATGATTTCATATATGATATTGCAATTACAGGTTTAGTGAAATCAGTTCAGAATCATAGCAAAAAAAAAAAAAAATAAGAAAGTGACAGATGAGGGTGACCATAGTTCTGGGCGTCCGGTGGAGATTTTGGCTTCTCAAGAGATTCCACCTTCCTCATTGTCATGGCCATGAGTTTCTCCATTCATTTGATACGAGCTCGTTGTTCTGCTCTCTGTTGTTCTTCTAATTTCATTCTTCGTTCCATCATTGCTCGTTCAAACTCTTTCTCTTTCCCAGTAGCTCAGCTTCCTCTGCTTTCACCCTTGCTTGTTCAGCAATCCTTCTTTCTTCCCCCTCTTTGAGAGCATCGAAAACAGAAGTGGAGAAAGACTTGTGTGCATCAAGATCGACGCTGAGAGTCACCACATTTGTTTGCACCGTAGAGATGGTTTCTTCCACATGTGTGATCTTGTCAGTAACTTGACCAACCTTTTGCTGAACTTCAGAGACAGAGGTTTTAACTTCAGAGATTGCTCCGCGTACATCAGCAACTTCTTTTAGGACTTCTTCATTGAATCTGGCTTGCTGGATGTCACGTTGATGTAGTGCGTTGTGGAGTATGTTGACAAGAGATTGAAAACTCACTTGTACTGGTTCAGCAACAATAGGAATGTCGGAAACGACCATTTCGTTACTGGTTGCTCCGGTGGTAAGTTCACCAACTTCTCCTTCCACTGTTATGATCGCAGATTCTGGGACAGCGACTTCAATTCTTTGGGTGGTAGCTTCAGTAACCACATTGGTATCCTCCTCCATTGAGTCACTCACTACATCATGATCGGGATTTGAAGCAGAAGCTTGAAGTAAGGCAGCAACTCGAGTATAGTCTTTCTGAAAATTGATCATTTTGAGATGGTCCTGTTTAGCCTCTTCTTCCTTTGCTTGTTCAAGAGCGGCTAGTTCTAGGCTTCTAACTCGCAACTTCTCCTCATAAGCAACTTTTCTTTTCTGATAAGCATCCATTGCAGCCCTTTGGCGTTTGGTTAGCTGTATGTGTGCTAGAGACTTCTGATCTGGAGCAAACTGAGATCGGGGCAATGACAGGGATGCATAGTATTTTCGGTGGGCACGGATGGCTTGTAGTCTTGCAATCACCTGTTGATCGGTAAACTGTTTCGTGCAGGAGGGCTGATCCATCCATTCGTTTGCCCATAATTCTTCGGAAAGCCAGAAATTTAGACCTTTCCTTGCAATGGTAATCATCCGTTCTTCGAAACAGAGTTCATGCATAATGTAATCATATGTTTTCCATCGTCGGAATTGTTTACCAAGCACCTTGCCTTCTTCTGTTCCTTCATCAATTTCAACATAGAAGACCCCGATAATGTCCCTATTGACTTCTAGATCCACAAATGCTAAGATTTCATCACTCCAATCTCGGAATCGGCATTCAAATCATCTTCAAGTGAGACAGATGCACACCAATGAGCTACCCTTCTAGAGTTGAAGAGTTTCCCAAGTAAACCATGAAATGGGATCCTCAGTTGTTCGTTCTTCAAGGTGGGGAATTTCCTTAGGGTTTTGGAATCAAATACCTTATTAGATTCCCCCTCAGAATCAGATTCTGATGAGCAGGTGGATTCATCCAAAAATCCAGTAGAGGAGACGTCTTGTTCTATCGTATTATCTGCGTGATCCTCAACAGCAGCAGCGGTTGTTGTCTCCTCAGCAACATGGACTACATTAGCAGTGTCCAGCATGATTACTTCAGCTACAGTAGACTCTTCAGCAACTGTGTGAGTCATGGCCTCAACAAGCGGTTCTTTTTCAGATTCAGCAACATTCTCCTCAACAGTTGGTTCATTAGCAGACATGTTGGTGTCTACAGTTTCCTTTGTGGTTCCGGACGACCCTATATCCTTATCCTTGGGAGATATAACATCTGTTGCTTTGTGTGGTACATCCCTCTTTGAACTATTGCCTTAATGAGGTTCGTTGGTTGGTTCACGAATCTGAAATTGTTTGCCCTTGGAGTCTTCCTTGGTATTGAAAGCGCCAGAGTGGATCATCGTGTCTATCTCCGCGTCAGTCATGCCGTCTTCTTCTGGTGTTATTTTGGCAGGATGAATTACTTCAACAAGGATCTCCACCTCTTTTCCTTTCTGAGTAGAATCTGATGTTGTCTTTCCTTTCTTTGCTGCTCTGCTCAATTCGTCAGCAGCTTCCTCGTTTGATGTTGAACTAACCATCTTCTTTTGAGCCTGTCGCTCATCGTGAGATCGCTTGATTTGTTTGAAGTTCAAATCTCTTCCTTCAAATGTAATTCTGTCAATCTCCTTTCTGTATGCTTTAGTTTCCTGTGCTTTCTTTGCAGCGTCTTGTTTCCTTTTAGTTTCACGTATGCCTTTGACACGTTCCTCAAAGCTTTTAGAGGACAAGGGTGGGTCAATCTCCTTCTCAGTAGCAGCAGCTTGATCAGCAGCCGCTTTCTTCTTGGCTTCTTCGATTTCCTGAAGCTCAGCAGTTTTGAACAACCTTTGACGAGTAGATCTCCTCTTTTCTGTTGGCACAACTCTTGTTTGTTGATCAGATGAA
Source organism: Plectranthus barbatus (assembly GCA_026898455.1). Taxonomy (NCBI): domain Eukaryota; kingdom Viridiplantae; phylum Streptophyta; class Magnoliopsida; order Lamiales; family Lamiaceae; genus Plectranthus; species Plectranthus barbatus. The sequence goes on along the minus strand of JAPKLW010000563.1, from coordinate 110,984 downwards.
ATTGGAAGGGCAAGTTGACCAATCACGAGTGGTGGCTGTTCCGCTGCTTTCTTCTCCATAATCTATTATATCCTTTCGTTAGGTATATCACCGAGGGTTACAATGTCATCGAGTTGCTGAAAGCACTGCTCTGTTTCAACATTCTTAGTCAATACCGCTATTTCTTCAGCAGTGACAGGTGATGCCGCCTGCAGCACCTGATGTCCTAGTGAGCTTTCATCGACTTCCTCGTCTGAAGTGGGTTTATCCTTATCGACATTGGACTTGCCGGTCAACTTCTTTGGTTTCTTGTAGTCAAGAGGGTTGGCTTCCTTCCTTGTTGCTGGAATGAAATCAGTGGGAAGTAGCTTCACACCTTGATCAATCTTCGTGGGGTGCATGACTAACTCTAGAAACTTGCTAATTTTCAATCCGAAGTTAAAGTTTGATGAGAATGTTCCATCGACGGACATGTGATCATTCTTCTTGGCATGTTCTGCCCATCGTTCGAAGAAAAATTCTGCCCAATTGCCCTTCACTCTGTCCGTGAGAGCCATCATGACAGCGTACTTCTTAGCAGATAACTCAGAGTATGATCCAGCATCACATTGAAACATCTTGATGACCAATTCAGCAAGAGTTTTAAACTCATCTTTTAGGGCGTTAATGGGGGTGGCAGCCTTGAAAGTAATTGGCTGACCTTTCCTATCCTTCAATTGGCCAGGCTTCTTCCACAGATTCCAACGCCGTTCCATTTCATCATAATCTGCTACTTTGTATTGAGATATATGTTCCCCCTCATTTCGAAGACCAAAAGTCTTGGCAAGTACATCGGCATTTACATCGATGATGCTTCCATAAACACAGGTTTTGAAAGATTTTCCATCCTTACTCATTACTGCTCTGGCATAGAATTCAGAAACCATATGCGGATGAAAATGCATAGGTTCAGCGGATAAGTATTGAATTACCTGTTCGTTGTCAAGGATATCCATTATCCAATCCGGGATATGTTCAGCAGCAAGACGTTTGTACAGTATACGATCTTTCATGATTTGAGCTAAACGCCTTTGCTCCTTTGTGTGGCCGCTCTGTGTTTTCTTCTGAGCCATCATAACTAGTTGACCATATGATATTGAATCATCAACATCTTCCTTCTTTAGAATGCCGGTGAAACCTGGTGCATGTCGCGCATGTAGGGGTTCTTTAGAATTTGGTGGAAAATTGAAGATACGGGGTTCACTGGTTTCAGAATGATGTTTATGGGAAGTGGGTTTCTGAGATGATGAGGCTTTGGGATCGGAAGCCATGTCTTTGAGAAAGAATTTTGAGTATTCTCGAAGAATTCAGAGAATTTGAATTTGGGAATTTTGCTCTGGATTTCGAAGGAGATAGAATGAACAGTGATCAGAGCACGATAGGGTTAAACTTTTGTATGTGAGATCTAACGGTTGAGGTTAATTCTGAGAAGGGTTAGATCAACGGTTCATAAAGAACGCGTCTTTCCATATGGCTTCCCATGCTCCAAGAAACACTCAAGTGCATCTGACGTGGCGTCTCCTCAGTTGATGATGCCGTTTGCGTGCATTAAATACGCCTTATCGGGTCCCATCAAGTTCGAATTTTGAGTCATCCCGCCTCGATTCTGGATATGTTGCTGCTTCTGATCTAGCAGCCGTCCAAGGATGTTGATAGATGATAGTAAGTCTCAGCACCCAAATTCACAAAATGATCTGCTAACCTTGCACGAGATTCGTCAGCATCTTTCGAAGTTCTGCTGAGTCTCTGAAGACTCTGTTCGAAAACCGTAATGATGATGAGATCCGCGAACCTTTCAATGCTCCTTACTTAATATTGCTGAAATTATTTGACTCTCCATGCATACATGTCGATTCCTTTACTCGCGATGTTTCTTATTCCAAGAGACGAATCATTGTGATCTTCAGACCAATTTTTCTCTTTCTTCGCGTCATAATTGGCAAATCCTCTATAAATACCTCCGTTCGAGATTATCCAAACATCTCAACTTCCATCCTCACTTGACTCATAATTTCAACCTTTCTTTCTACAAGTGAATCAAGTTCCCTTCTTCACTTATGGATTCTCCTCCAAGAACCTTAGATATCAGACGCAACCTGATTCTGGATGAGCCGGGTCTGGATAGATATTATATAGATGATTGTGATGTGGCAGTGAAGATCATGTCTGCATTGCAGTGGGGGGGTCTTTCTCAATTTGCATGTGCCACTCCTCATCGTTTCCAGGAGGAAGTGTTGAGGGATTTCCTTGGTGATTGCCATGTCGAGCCGAATGCAATTTATGGGGTGTTCCATGGTAAGCTTGTCCGTTGGACCCCTGACACTTTTGCAGTGGATTTCGGGCTTCCTCGAGGTCCATTGTCTGTGGAGGAATATCTTGCAGAAGAGGTGGCTCCAGAGTGGTTGGCATGGGAGAAATGGCATCATTCTCCTCGTTTTGAGTTCAGCCCTGACATTCCAGCCTCTGGTCTCTAGACTTCATACTGGGTGATGTTTCGCATTGCCCATGGTATTCTTCTTGGAGAGGAGCCTTATGACCTCTGTTTCTCAAGGGCTGTTTGGCAGGTGATGATGACTATGGATGATGCTGCCTCTGTGGACTGGGCCGGATTCTTTTTCACGAATGTCTGGGAAAACATCAAGCTTCATCCATTTGTGCCACTGCGGAATGGAATGCAGCTCAGCTGGTTGATGGAGAAGTATTTTCCAGAGATTGCTGACGGTCCATCCAACCTTCAAGGAGCTGATTTCTATCCTTATAAGTCGGTGTCGCCCTTCTAAAGAAAATGAATCCCGTAGTAGATCTGTGTTTTTCTTTTGACTGATAATGTAGTGTCCTTCCTTTTGCAATGAAGTTCCTCTTTTGCGAAGCATATCCATCTTTTCAGTGATGAATATATTAATATGACGATCTTTGATATTTCTTCAAGACAAAAGATAGATGTGATCTTTATTTTTTCATATTCTGCTGAGCAGATATAATCTGTCTGCTGACTGTCTTAGCAAACTTCATTTAGCAAAGACCTTCATAATATGCTGAAGATAATAAAAGGAAATCCACGAAAACCAGAAAGAATGAGAGTAGCATCTCATTCATCTGCAGCAACGTCTAATTCCATCATGCCTAATTTGATGCATAATTCTTTGAATCTTGTTTCTGCTAGAGGTTCAGTGAAGATGTCTGCTATTTGATCCTCCGTGCATATTCATTGAATATCAATATCCTTATTTTCTTGATGATCATGGATAAAGTGATGTTGGATATCAATGTGTTTGGTTCTGGAGTGATGTACTGGATTCTTTGTGATGCTCATAGCGTTGTTGTTATCACAGAAGATTGGTACACATTCAGGAGAAATGTCATAATCCTGAAGTTGTTGTCGAATCCACAGAATTTGTTGACAGCAACTAGCAGCCGCTACATACTCTGCTTCGGTGGTTGAGGTTGCTACCGAGTGCTGCTTTTTGCTGAACCAACTGATCAACTTATGTCCAAGGAATTGACATGTTCCACTGATGCTTTTTCTATCAATTTTGCATCCTCCGAAATCAGAATCAGAATAACCACTCAGAGTTAGACTGTCAGCTCTTGGATACCAAATTCCTAAGCCTTCTGTGCACTTCAAATATCTGATCATTCGCCTTGCTGTATCTAGGTGCATTTTGTTCGGTTGAGATTGATATCTAGCACATAGTCCCACAGCATATGATATATCGGGTCAGCTGGCTGTAAGATATAGCAGAGATCTGATGTTCCCTCGATATAAGGTAGGATTCACTGCTTCTCCTTCTTTCTCGAGATCTGCTATGCACGCATTGCTGATGGGAATCCTTAACCTCTTGGTTTTCTCTGGACAATATTTAGCAATCAGATCCCGCGTGTATTTTCTTTGGTGAATGAAAATTCCTTCATCTGATTGTTGAACTTGAAGTCCAAGAAAATAGGACATCTTTCCCATCATACTCATTTGAAATTTGCTCATCATTAGCTTGGAAAATTTGTCACAGAGATCTTGATTCTTTGAGCCAAAATTGATATCATCAACGTAGATTTGCACAAGTAGGATGCTTCCTTTGTCTCTAATACGGAAGAGTGTTTGATCAATCCTTCCCTTTTTGAAACCATTGTCAAGCAAAAACTTGGATAAAGTTCCGTACCATGCCCATGGTGCTTGCTTCAGTCCTTACAAAGCTTTTCTCAGCTTATAGACTTGGTTTCCATTCTCAAATCCTGGGGGTTGCTCAACATAGACTTCTTCTTTGAGCTCGCCATTGAGGAATGCACTTTTGACGTCCATTTGCATGACCGAGAATTCATGATGTGCAGCATAAGCAAGGAATAACCTTATTGCTTCCAATCTGGCTACTGGAGCAAATGTCTCATCATAGTCAATGCCTTCACACTGTTTGTATCCTTTGGCTACAAGACGTGCTTTCTTTCCTCACCACCACGCCTGATTCGTTCTTATTGTTCTTGAATACCCATTTGGTGCCTATAACATTCTGATGGTTTGGTTTATCTACCAGATCCCATACATGATTGCGAGAGAATTCAGCAAGCTCCTCTTGCATAGTGTTTACCCAGTCTGGATCGCGTAGAGCATCCTCAACTTTAGTTGGTTCCTCACTTGATAGGTAGCAAGAAAACATTGCGTACCCTTGTCTTGTAAGAACAAGATCATTAATATCTCCAAGAACATCTTCTAGAGAATGAGCACGCAGCCATGCTGGTCTGATTGGTTCTTCAGCATTTCCTTCTCCGTCTCGATTATCAGTATGCTCTACATCATTCGCTTGATCCTCAGCATCTGGAGTGTTGGTTATTTGTTCTTCCGTGGCAAAAATTCCTTCAGCAACTGGAGCTTCTGCTATAGGAACATCATGATCTGGACCTTCTTCTTCAGCAGGTATCTCAGCAGCTGGTAACTCAGCACCTCCTATGCCAAGGTCTTCATCAGCATCTACTCCTTCAGAAACAGTAGGAGAATTTGAAGTCTCCTCATCTGAATCATCAAGCAGATTAAAGATAGCCTTTTGAGGATTGGCCTCAGCATGATCATTGGCATCATCGGCCTGGTCAGCGGTTTGATCACCGGCTGAGCGCGTCTGGATTGGATCACAATCATTCATAAACTTAGTCGGGTTAATCCGTAAGTTCTCGAAGGAGTTCAGAATTGATTGACCATGGACATCATTAGTCTCATGATTGATTTCCCTCGTCTCTTTTACAGCTCTGCGCACTAAAGTAGATTCATAAAAAATAACATTGCATGATATTTCCACAATTCCAGTAATCTTATTTAACACTCTATAACCTTTGTGAGTAGGATGACCATATCCAAGAAGTACACAATCCCCCTCAGGCGGAGCTTGCACTGGCTCTACTACAGCAACCGTCTTCTCCTACTTCAGTGCAGCGAATCTTCCCTTAGACTTTTCAGCTCGGCTGCCAAATCAGATTGCTTGGCAACTTTCTCTTTCTCCTTCTCGACTGCCATCACAGGCCGGGTTCGGATTGAGGACCATCTTTGGCTGTTGTTGGCCATCTTTTGGAAGAATTCCATGGCCTTCCTTCCACTCTTTGTCATGATGGAGTCGCCGAGTGTGGTGTCCACCAGTTTGGCTGTCTTATCATTGAGCCCTTCATAAAACGCCTCAGCTTGTTCCCCTGGCGGAAAACCATGTCCGGGACAAGATCTTAACAGCTCTTTGAATTGATCCCACGTCTCACTGAAGCTCTCATCGGGTCGTTGAGCGAACCTGATGATTTCCTTTCTCCTTTGCCTGATGGCATTCGGAGGGAAGAAGTTCTCCAAGAACTCATTCCTCAATTCAGTCCATGTGCTAATGCTCTCCTTGTCCAGTGCAGTGAACCATGATTGTGCCTTATCCCTCAGAGAGAATGCGAACAGACGCATTCGGATGGCACTCTTGCTGACTCCCCCGATTTTGACAGTGTTGCAGAGCATCAAGAACTTATCTAGATGGGCATAAGGATCCTCAGTAGGTCTTCCTCCGAATTGATTTTGCTGGACCATCTGTACCAATGCAGTCTTCAGCTCAAAATTGTTGGCATTGATGCCAATCTTGAAATCTGTCTCCCGGAACCGAGGTTTGTACCGGTTCTGCATGGCTTCCTCTTCTTCCTCATCGTCGGATTCCTCTGGAGGGTCTTGATTGTCATCCTCTTCATCGTCGGGCTTGTCCTCAAACAGTGGGTAGTTCCTTTCCAAATGGTATTGTTGGATTTGTGCTCTCATAGCTTGGACTTCTTGGAGAAGCAAAGCCTGCTCCTCTGCAGTTAGAACTGGCGGAGGGGGTGGTGCGTTATCTCCCATCGTGTTATTACTTGAGCTTTCCTGAACACGCTTATTCTTTCGGATCTTTCTGCAAGTGTCTTCAATATCCGGGTAATAGTAGAGCGGGTCCTTTCCTTTGGCTCGCGTGCTCATGCACTACCTGTTCAGCAAAAGAGGTAGTGAGATGAAACTGGAAATAAAACGAAACAAACTGAAATAAATAACGGAAATTTGGGAAAACAAAAGCGACGTCGATCGCTTGGAACTAGCGTCGATCGACGGAAAGAATCCATTTCGTCGATCGATGCGGCATCCTCGTCGGTCGACGGCGGGTTGAAAACCTGAAAAAAAAATAGAATTACAGGAAACAAAAATTTACAGCCTAAAGCAGTAATTCAATCACAGACTTAATAGTAAGATTAATTCTATTCTTTCCCCGGCAACGGCGCCAATTTGATCACTGTAATTTCTACAGATTAATTATAGAAATAGTGGCAAATAAATTTGTAAACCCAATGGTTATCGATCCAGAGGAATGAAGCAACGAAAAATCCTAAATACTAAATCAGACGTTCTTAAAATACTGGTTAGGAAAATCAGATAAAAGGTTTTGTTGTTGTTTTGGAAATCGTAAAACTTGCTAATGAAAATTAAACAGGAAATTGAAAAGCTTTTGAAGTCAAATAAGAGAAGTACAGATTCCAGGGATATCTACCTATCAAGTATGACATGGATGAATGAATTGATTAATTCCCAATTTTAATTCCTCTTCGTAGTGAAACATCAGAAAAGTACTGTGAACTTCTTTGTTGGACAATTCGTAAAGTAGATTAATTAATTACCTATCTCCGCTCTGTCTCAAGATAAATTAACTAACTCCAAAGATCTACAGATTTATCCCTACAATCAATCTCCTTCAGTTACGACAAGAAATCAAATTATATTGTGAAAATCTCTTTCGATTGTAAACTATCACAGTTACGTCTCAAGTAATCAACTAGATAATCCTAAGATGTGGCCAACAAATCAAGATTATGAATAAGCACATATTTCACAAACTACGAAGGGAAAGGGAAAATAATTCAATTAATCAAACATGTATACATTGATAATTCGAAACCCTAGAATCTGAGAAAGGATTTAGTTACACATATTCAGAGTAATATTCATCATAGAAAGATAAAACCTGAATTGCATAAAAACGTGGGTCTGAATGTCTTCCCACAAAAATCCGTCTTCAAACATAAACCCTAGAACTCTTGGAATCTCTAAAAACTGAAATCTAGAATAAAACATGCTTAAAATTCAATTTTACAAGGTTATTTATAGAGGTGGAGGTGTATCATATCAAATCTTGGGCCAAAGATATGAAAAATCTCGAATTCAGCCAATTTCCGGAGGTCTCCGTCGATCGACGTGGAAAACTGAAGTCAGCCCCGTCTGCGCGGTCTCACGGTTTTGGCCATAACTTCCTCATCCGAACTCCGATTGACCTGATTCCAGTTGCGTTGGAGAGCTAACTCAAAGAATCATCCATTGCCATGCGCCAATAGCCCGAATTACTCTTGTGGAAAAACTCTTCACTGCTACTCTTACACGTCATTGCTTTCGGAACGGTTTTCTCGTGAGTTTAGGCCTAAAAACCTGCATAAACATCAAAACACACCTAAAACCACCTAATATTGACATCATGCATAAAATATATATATAAACTCAATAAAACTACATAAAATAATATAAATATAATATAGATAAGTGAGTGAAATAACGAGCTTATCATTGATACACACATATTTGTGTGATTTTAAAATGGTGCAAATTAGAGGTGGGAAAAAGTATTTTATTACTTTTATTGATGATTGCACCAGATATTGCTATCTCTACTTGTTGAAAAGTAAAGATGAAGCAATAGATGCCTTTAAAAATTATAAAGAAGAGGCTGAAAATCAATTGAGTACTCGGATCAAGATGATTCGAAGTGATAGAGGTGGAGAGTATGTTGCACCGTTTGAAGGATTATGCACCGCTTCAGGCATTATTCATCAAACAACGACACCTTACTCTCCTTAGTCCAATGGTGTTGCCGAAAGGAAAAATCGGACACTAAGGAAATGATGAATACCCTGTTGATAAGTTCGGGGCTACCCCAAAATATGTGGGGCGAGGCTGTCTTGACAGCTAAATATATCTTGAATAAGATACCTCTTAAAGGGAAAGAGGAGACACCTTAAGGTCGAAAACCTTCCTACAAGTATCTAAAGGTGTGGGGTTGCTAAGCAAAAGTCAAAGTACCTTTACCCAAGCAAGTTGCATTTGGTCCTTAAACAATCGATTGCATCTTTATAGGGTATGCTTTAAATAGTGCTGCCTATTGATTTTTGGTGCACAAATCGGATAATCCGAATGTGACCGAAGACACCACTATAGAGTCAAGCAATCCTATATTCTTTGAACACATCTATCCTTGTAAAGATAAGGAAGATGTACCGACTATGTCTAGAAAAAGGACGTATGAAGAGGCTATTCTACTCCTATAGAGGAAGAACTGAGACGTAGTCAAAGGGCTAGAGTGGCTAAAAGTTTTGGTCTGGACTTCATCACCTATATGTTAGATGATGAACCTAGAACCATTAAAGAAGCCTTAGCTAGACCCGATGCTTCACTATGGAAAGAAGCCATTAATAGTGAGATTGAATCAATTATGCAAAATCATACTTAGATTTTGACAGATCTCCCAAAAAGGTTGTAAGCCCTTTGGATGCAAGTGGATCCTTAAAACAAAGTACAAAGCCGATGTTTCGGTTGATAAGTATAAAGCACACCTTGTGGCAAAAGGCTTTAAACAATGTGTTTACTACAAAGGCATGTTTGACAATTTTGTAATTGTCTGTCTTTATGTAGATGACATGTTGATCATGAGTAAGAATCAACAAGTGATTGTTGATACTAAACAAATGTTGGAGAAGAACTTCGACATGAAAGATATGGGTGTGGCTGGTGTGATTTTTGGAATCAAAATAATAAGGCAACCTAATGGAATTGTCCTATCACAATCTCACTACGTTGAGAAAGTGTTAAAAAAATTCGATGCTTATGATAGTTCACCAGCCAAAATACCGTTAGAGCTCAATGTTCACTTTGTTAAAAACAAAGGTGACCCTGTTGGTCAAGAGGAATATGCAAGGGTCATTGGTAGTCTAATGTATTTGACTAACTGTACTAGACCGGATCTTGCATATGCGGTGAACAAATTGAGTTGATACACGACCAATCCCAGTAATGAACATTGGAAGGCTCTTGCGAGAGTTTTGAGATACTTGAAGTATACTCTTAACTTGGAATGTATTATACAAGTTTTCCACCTGTACTTGAAGGGTACAGTGATGCTAATTAGATCTCTGATTTAAATGACTCCCACTCCACAAGTGGATACATGTTTACGATCAATGGGGGGCAGTTTCGTGGAAGTCTACAAAACAAACTTGTATAGTTCGTTCCACAATGGAATCCAATTTCATTGCTTTAGATAAAGCAGGTGAAGAAGCAGAGTGGCTTCGACACTTTCTAGATGATGTTCCTTGTTGGAACAAGCATGTACCATCAGTGATGATTCACTGTGATAGCCAAGCGGCTATTGGTCGAGCACAAAATAATATGTACAACGGTAAGTCGAGACATATACATCTTCGACATAATACCGTTAGACAATTGATCTCAAATGGTGTGATATCCTTTGATTATGTGAAATCAAGTGATAACCTTGAGGATCCGCTAACCAAAAGGTTAAACCGAGATCAAATGAATAAAATTCTTGAGGGAATGGGATTCAAATCCACAATATGAATGAGTGTAGTGGATACCCAACCTAGATGATTGGAGATCCCAAAAAATAGGTTCAATAGGACAACTAAACTACACAAGTTCGAGTGATAACACCAACAAGATAATGTCTTCTCTAGTGGCAATGCCTTAGAAAATGACTTATCTACCCTTCCCTAAAGATAGCAAGTAAGGTGTTATGAGCCTGCATGTGGTATAGGTTATGTCTTAAAAAGAATTTTATTGACACCTGAAAACCTCGTGATGGTTGAGCTTGGCATGAATGCTCGAAATAGGAGGTCACCTATATAAGTGGAAGTGGGGGCCGCTTCAAATGAACACTTATGAAACCAAAAGGGTTGTCCATGGCCCGTAATGGAACCAAACGTGAGAACGAATGGAGGTTGAAATGTTAATGTTTCAATGTTGTTGACTTGGTACATGCGATGGAGGATTAGTTCAAGGTACCCCTACCACTAAGCCGCCAGTGTGCCCGATGACATTGAAGATGAACGGTTCAAAGTCAAAAAATACCTGTTCAGTTGCATTAACATCTCTCGAAACTGAGTTGGCTATGCATTCATGCATTTAGGCATTTCCACTCATGGGTGGAATTGTTGGAAATTTGGGGTTAATTGAATAAATTCCCCAGGATAAATATTTAATTTTTTTCGTAATTAAATATTTTTTGTAGGATATATATTCTCAAATCCGAATTTTGGTGAGTGAGAAATTAAACCACAAATTATGTGTATGAGATAATTAAACATGTGTTTAATTAATGTCCCAAATTGATACAAGATGAGACTTGTATGTGTGTAACAATAAGTGTGCATTGGTGGTACATGGTAGTGTTTACATGGACTGATTGTTAAGTCTGTCGGATGTTAAACAAATATCAAGATTAACATTTGTATTGTGCATGCACACGTAGTTGACTCAGTCAATGGGGTAGTTACAACATGTGGGGACAAGAATATTATGTGCTCGATAATTTGCGACATAATTCGTAATTGTCGTAATAATGATGTCGGTTTTTAACCGACGTGTTAATGATGTCGGTTTGTAACCGACAAAGCAATGATGACATTGTAACATCTGAGTGTCGAAATGTAACCATCACGAGCACTTAGTATTTGGTTTGTAACGTCATGACATTAGTGACCAGAGACGTAACCATCGACACCATAATGCTCACTTTGATTATTGATCGTAACCCCCTGGGTGGACATTTCTATGAATAGGCATGCATAAGAGATGTCCCCGATTCCCCGAACATCCGACATCATACAAGCTCACTTAGCCAGATACTGCAACATTATCCTCATATTGCTGCATCTTTTTCGTTGTTCATCTGCTACTCAGTTTCACCTCTATTCAGTTTGCTGGAGCCTTTCCGATTGCGATGCTGCCTCGAAAAGGACAAAGCCGTTTTACCTTTGGGGAAAATCGTCGTTCAACGAGCATTACATTGGCGAATTTGTCTTGCGGGAAGAGGGCTTCCTCGACTCGGCTGTGCTTAATTGCACTTTATTTATTTTATTTTATTTAATTTAATTTTATTTCAATTATTCTCGTACTAGCAATAGTTGCAGTAATACTTGTAAAAACTTGTAGTACTAAACATAATTACTTGCAGTATTTTCAGTCATTCTCCACAGATCTTGTATCCAACAAATACAAAACCAATAGTGGTGATTATATGCATACATTACTTACAAAATGATAATAAATTACATGAAAAAATCACTAGTATTTGTTATTCTTTAGGGGAACAAAGAATTTTAATTTCCATTTTATTTTTTGTACGTAAAGAAAATACGTGCTAATTAATGTATGGACAAACACACACACACACACACAAATATATATATATATATATATATATATATATATATATATATATATATATAGAGAGAGAGAGAGAGAGAGAGGAGATGTAATGCCCCGCATGTAATTACGCCCTGTAACGTTTATTCGTTTTTTAATAAAGAGAATTTTCCCTTAATTTTAAATAATTATTTTATGTTGTGAGCTTTGGAATTTGTTTTACCGCGATCGAATAATCGAATACCTAAATCAAGGTTGATTTAATTATTGAGTTTTCGAAAGGTTTATTAAGGTGGAATGGATTTAATAAGATGTATTGATTGTTGGAGTTGAGATATGGTGTAGCTTATACTATTTTGGAGAGTATTATGAAATTATGAGAAAATTTAGTAATGGAAATATAGATATATATGCATATTATATATACATCGGAGGAATAATATCATTAATCATACATATATGAGTATTATTACTCATTCTTCAGGCTTTGTTTTGAGCTAAAGTAGCACCCGTGAGGACGAGTATTGACTGAGAAACGAAGGAGAGAAGGTAGGCCACCTCCTTGTTCTCTCTTTTTCAATTTTGATGATTCAACTCTTTGAATCGGAGTTTAATCCAAGGAATGGACATTGTTTTTGTGTTCCTTACCTCATAAGGATCAATTTGGTACCGTGAGTTGCGAGTTTAGTCGCCAGAATCGAGCTCCGCCGCCGTGAGAAAGTTTTCCAGTGAGCTCTCTCTACACCTTTCATTTCTTGTGTGTTTTTCATGTTTGGAGTCTTGAATCGTGGTCTAGGGTGTCTAGGGACCTTAAATATGTGATTGCATGTTGAATTGAGTGGCTATATCGAAAGAAATTGGCTGTTGCAGGTCACCGATCGCGAGTTGTAGGAGAAGATGACTCACGTCGATCGACGGCAATCGATGCAGCTTTGCCGTCGATCGACATGAGCCCGTCGATTGACATGGGAAGCCATCGATTGACTTTGAGTTCATCGATCAACATGGGAGCCCGTCGATCGACGTCGAGAGTCGTCGACTCCGGGGTGCGTCGAGCTGAGTCGTTGGTCGACTAAGCTTCATGTCGATTGATGCACCTTGCCGTCGATCAATGTGAGCTGCATCGATCGACGGGAAAGCCACGTCGACCGATGCAGCAATCCAGAGAAGAGCTTTTCATGTCTTCTTGTTCCATTCTTGTCCGATTCGAGTCATTTTCGATTCCTGAGTTAATATTAAGATTATCCAAGTATATTTAAGAATGTTTATGGTGTTGGTTATGAAACCCAGAGCCGAATTTTATTTTATCCGTATAAGGAAGTCGAGGCATGTTTAAGTATAAGCATGTGAAGTGTTGTTTGTGAGTTGTCGGTTAGATGTCGGTCCTAAGTCTTAATTTCGTCTAGTATTATCAATTAAGGCTGATAGGAATACTTAGATTATCCATCCTAACTAGTTGTATATATATATTGTGATTATTTTGAAGGAGATTTAAAGTGAAAGGGAACACAACTCAATCTGCACGAATAACCAGACCATCTTTTATACCGTAAACAAAACACAGGTGGGGACTATTTTCAGTAAAAGCAAATGAATTTTTGAGCCTTGTGCTCAGTTTCTAAATGTGTGAGAAAATGTTTTGTTTTAAATTTATTGACTATGCCTATAATGTTTTATGTGACCATAGTTGTTCCTCTGTTGACTGCTATCATCAAAGAGTCCAATCACTAAGATGAGAACCAAGTACTTTTGGTGCTTGAGCTAGTCTTATGAATCAGTTATTGAAGCCTAGCAACCTTACATTGTTTATGAGCTCGGGCTGTTCAGCTGGAGTACTGAACCCCTAGGGGGATAAGGCTGTGTATTTCTTTTCTTTATTAAATTGATCGGGTCTCAAGGTAACATACTGAGGCTAGTGCAGTAATTAATGACAGTGGGTTGAGTGGTTCGCCATTCCCAGCTGTTCATCATAACTCGGAACTAAGCCAACTTCCAGTTACAATGGTAAACAGATATGATAACATGGTAGATAGCTGCAGGCTGCAGCAAACCAAAATGTTTTAGATAACACAGTACTTTTCAATAAAACCTCGTGTTTATCTGTGTGTGTTGGCATAACTTTCGTATATAAAATGTATGTTTTTGGGCATGTCTCCACGGGGTACATTAGTACTCAGCCCCTCGTATTGTTTATAAAATACAAAGGTTAAGCAGCAAGGATGGAGGAACGGTGGTGTAAAGACGATACAGGTGTTTTGTAATGATTAAATAGATCCTGAGATATGCATCTTCATATGCATGTCTCCACTACGCTACACACACTGATGCACCGCTCTCTGATACATTTTCCTTCCCTCGCTTTGAATGTTTTGAGAAAACTAATGTTTAGAAAATGTATGTTCTTAAATTTCCTTATCATTTATTTACAAGTCTTCCACTGTCTTGTTTTGGAAAATATTTGAAAATTTGTCAACCATGACTGTAGCGCGCCCCAAAGTTGGGAAGGTCAGTTGGGGGCGTTTCAGAAGTGGTATCAGAGCCACAGGTTTTTGAAACTATTTTGAAATTGTTTTGAAACTACTTTGAAACTGGTTTGGAACTGCTTTGAAAACTTCAAGTGTTGAAACTTTCTGGTTTAAAAGTTGATTGAAGGGACTGCTCGTGCTTTACACCCTGCTCCATCCTGCGCGACCTGAGGTATGTTTTGAAAGTTTTAAAAGATTACCTGCTTCCAATTTGTTTAGTGACTGGGTCACTCAAATATTTTGGAGTTGAAAGAAAGTTTTAAAAGATTGCACAATTTTTTATTGTGGCTATAAATTGTTTGAAGGTATCTGTGTATTGATTGAAAATCGATTGAGAATGGTTTGGAAATTGTTCATGTGTTGAACAAAAGGTGATTGGGATTGTTGATGGGAAGCACGTATTGATTTTGTGTCGAACGGGGTGCTGACACTGATTGAGTGAATGAAATAATTCGGTTGATTATATTTTGAGAAACTTATTGGTTATGGAAAATTTCTGATGAAATTGTTTGGTTTTAGCACCAGTGAGGTTGCCTTTGAAATTGTGATTTCAGAATGTCAATTTTGAAAAAGTTGTTATGCAAGCAGTGTAAATTTTTGTGTTATTGCTTAAAAGATGTGTTAATTCGTGAGTTGAGCTGTTTAAGTTTGATTGGAATATTATGTTAACCTTGGATGGATCACGAAGTGACTGACTAACTGTCGGCTTTGAAAAAGCATTTACTTGTTGATCTGATGATGGTTCGGGTTGAGTCATTATTGGTTAGAATCGTGGAGGGTGTCGTTTCACAACACCCGTAGTTGACTAAATTTGGAACTTTATCTGTTGGTAAAAATTGAAATTGAGAATTTCCAAATTAATCCGGTAAGTACCGTAATTACCTGACTTGAGGGTTAGAAATTGAAAGTCTAGAAGTTGTACGCGGTGAGCCTAGCAAATGTAGTTAGACTCGAGTAGAGTCAGTATGTCGACATGAGGATCCAAAGGACCCTCGTTATAATGTGTCAGAACGATGTTAGTGCCACCGAGGCATGGAGTCGTAGATGTGCGAGCGTGTATGTAGTGGTTGCAATATGATGATTGTTTTGGTAGTGACAGTTTATTTGTCGTGGCAGATGGAACCTGCTAAAGATATTTTAGTTCGTCAATTTCGTGCTCACCCATGTTTTCCAGAAGAAGGACTCGCTTTAGCCTTAATGGTGTATCTGACTGAATGGGAGAGAATGGAGCACTTGGGAGTCAGTGGATACGAGGCAATGGATAGGACAGCAGAATTGGTTCCTGACAGGTGGGCCCCATGGGTTTTGGTGTTGGTTTCCTCACACAACTACTGCTGCCCAGATACTCGGGAGCGCATTGGAAATTTTCAAGCTTTTATAGCTGAGCTTATCCATAGGGTCATTGCACTGGGACATCTACCCCTCAGTCCCCGTGAGAACATCCAGGTGCCTGCAATGTTAGAAGTGTTGCCACCAGAGTCCTACGCATATTCGTCTCATGAACCAAAAAGGAATTGGGAAGAGCATCGACGACCCTATCAGCAAAAGTTAAGGAATCAGAAGAGACAGAGAGTTGTGGGTCAGCAAAAGTATCAGAGGTGCGGGAAAAAGCACACTGGGGAATGCCGGAGAGGAGCAATTAAGTGCTTTAACTGTGGAGGAATTGGACATTTTTCCAGTAAGTGTACATCTGGGTTACGGAGGCCTACCAACCAGCAAGCGAAGACAATCAGTGAAGTACGTCAAGTTAAGAGAGGACGAGGAAGTTTCATCTGAAGGGTTATGTTGATGGTGTAATGTTACTTTTGTTAGGAAACTAGCACGTTTACTGTAGGTGCTTTTCCGGTTTAATGTTTTAGCGATGGTTGTAGTAGTGGCATCGCAGGAGGTAAATATTTTTGATAAGTCGAAAGTGTCAGAGACTGTTAAGGATGACACTGAGACTTTCGTTGGTCGATCACCTTTTGTACTCCTGAATTCGCTATATATATATATATGTGCGCGTGTTTTTATTATGATTATTGGTTTTTTATTTCATATAACTATTAGGATTTTAGTTGTTGGTGAATATTGCTTGATCGACTGAGTAAGGTATCAATTTTAGGATCAATGTCATCTATTGTTCGCAAAGGATAAGTTAATTCGTTGCTAACTGATTATGGCGTTGCAGAATGTCACTGAACATGGAAGTTGTAGGAAGAGTACGAGGTTGCGGCAAAGGTCGATGCCGAGGAAGAGGAAAGGGCCGAGGAAGGACCCACACACAGAACGTTAATGATATACCAATATTAGAAGAGGTTGCCATATTCGAGACATTCCCAGATTACAAAACACTGTCGGACGAGAATAGCATATCTGTCCAAGGACCCGACCATCAACCCTCACCAGAGAAGGTGAAGACCACCACTGCTCTCAAACTTGTGGAGACATTCCGCAAACAACATCCCCCGATCTTCGATGAGACAGAAGTCTGCAGAGGAATGGATCCGTGAACTGGATAAGCAATTTTGACTCATGCAGTGTTCAGAATCGAAAAAGGTTAACTGTATGACAGATATGTGCGTAAAATGACCTATTTTTCGATGTGTGAGCGTGCATGTTTGTGGCCATTTTACCCTCATATCATATGTTTTTGTTGTTCTTTCGTTGTGTTTTCGTAGGTTGAGTTTTGAGCATAAAACAACAATTTTGGTTGAGTTTTTGAGGCAAATCGCCCGAGCTTGGAGTCAAAAGGAAGCAGGATCGATCGAACGGAGCAGAGGGATGCAATTTGGAGGTCAGAGGCTTGGCTCGGTCGAGCCATGATGGACAGAGACCTCGCTCGGCCGGCCCTGCAGTGCTCGGCCGAGCAAGACTTTCAGAGGCCCCACTCAGTCTAGCCAAATTGGCTCGGCCGAGCCAGAATGCGAATTTCAGCAGATGTGCGGTTTTCAACATGGCTTGGGCGAGCCATCTTCGGCTCGGGCGATCCTAGGCCATGTTTGCTCATTATAAAAGGGGGAAAACGGTTATTTTGAGAACTTTTGCAAAATCTACACCAAATCCTCCTAAATTCCCTTTATGATTTCCATTTCTATCCCTTCCAAAACCTCACCCAAAGGTATCAAGAAGCTAATTCATTAATCCTAGGAGAAGAATTGAAGATCCAAGGGGGTAGATCAAGACCAAACAAATCCAATTGGGGAAGATTTCACTTTCTACTTATAAATTGTAATGGATTTATTTCATTTCAACTTTGTATTGTTACAATTGAGAGGTATGTCGCTCTAATTCAATGTGGATGTTGATTTGAACAAGGATGCATGAAGATTAGGTTTGATAATTGTTTGTTTACTTTCCTTTGAGAGCTTGAATTGCACTAGATCTTGTTCCTTACCTCTTAGGTGTAGGTAATAGCCAGCTTAGGAGGTAGTTGACGTGAACGCTGCAGCTAACACGCGGGCGGAATCGTCGTGAATAGTGTAGATTCATACGATTTTAGTTCCAATCCTTGTGCGGTGCTAGGTTGTAGGGCAATAATTGACGTTCTATTTGGAGTGGTCTAGGGTTTAATAATGTAGTTGTTTGCGAGTTTTTGCATCATCAACCGTTAGCTCACCGTGACAAGGGGGTCACGAGTGTAGGGTCGATTGCTCAATCTTCAAGGGATTAAAATGTGTTTACATCAATGATTAACCTAATTGGATTACATCTACGTTTATTTCAACATCCTATCTACCTCATTTAAGTATTTGTTTGTCTTTGTTTACCAATGTGTGGAGAGAATTTATTGATTGTTTTGAGATTTAATATTGATTGTAGGTTTAATTCATTACTTGTTATATGTTGTTAGCATAGGTTTAAATTGAATGCCTAGATTGATAGAAATTACTCAACGATTTTATCTTGCCTAGCTATTAGACTTTGCCATAGTATCCCGGTAATGTAGCAGGCGAAGCGAAAAAGGACCTGGATTGATAATTAAACCTTGAGTGTGCAGTGAGAATTTGTATAAGTTTTTATTGCGCATCAAATTTTTGGCGCCGTTGCCGGGGAATTCAATTAGTAGGTTGCTAGATATTGGGGGAAAATTGAAGCTTGTAGGCTAGGTGTTTGTGTTTTTGTTTGTGTGAATAATTTGTTGTTTGTTTTTGTATTTGTTGGACTTTTGTAGGTGTCTAACATGGAGAATAGAAGAGGAGTTGACAAGGAAAGACTTGAGAATGTGCAAAGGCAAATGGAGGAGATGAGAACCCTAATGATGCAAAGACAAAGATCGCGGAGGCCTATCCGAGACGTGTATGAGGAAATGTTTGAATGTAATAACCAATGGCCGGAAGAGGAAAGAGTTTATCAAACGGTAGATGTTGTTAAGGAATCTCAAGAGAATGATTTGTGGAGGAGTCAAATAGAGTTCATGCAAGAAAAACTTAATTTGTTGAAAAGATCAAGAAAAGAGCATGAAGGAAAGCAAGAGATGGAGGTGAAGAAAGAAGATGAACCGGCAAGGGAAAGAGAAGTAATACTTCAAGTTGATGAGGTAAATGAGGATATCAAGGAGCCGACACAAATTTTTGAAAGTATGGTAAAGGATGAGAGTGCGAGTATAGAGATGAAACCCGAGGAAACATTAAGAGATGGCAAAGAGAAGGAGGAAACCGGAGAAATCACTAGTGAAGAGATAATGGGTGTTCATCAAAGAGAGCTCATGAAGGAAGGCACCGAGGAGACGGTGAAGAACATTGAAGGAGGTAGAATTGAGGAGTTTTCGCCTAAGGAGATTAGAACAACACCGACATTGGCACAATTCATAGAAGAGGGAGAGCCGAACATAAGCAAAGAGTATGAGAATAGGTTTAAGCGGGGAATGTCAACTTGGGAAGTAGAAAAGGTTAAGGAGAGAATGGTGAGTACATTGGATGAGTGGATCAATGAGTTTCTTGAAGTGGGGATTAGTTTAGAGAATGGCTTGAAGAATACTTCAAAGAAGGAGCACTCATTCATGCAATTTGAGTTTGACAAGATAATCAATCCTCCTTGGAGAGATGAAAGGGGTGAAAGAAAGATTGCCTTGGACAAATTGCTCCCAAGTAAATGCAGATTAAGGGAGAAAGGTGTATTAAAAACCCACAAGATTTTTGACAATGGGTGATGTGGTAAGGTCGTCTAGCTACCGATGTTAAGGAAGCGCTTGTTGGGAGGCAACCCTACCAATTTTCTTTCTTTTGTTTAATTGCTTTTAGTTGTTGTGATTTTGAATAAATGTTTAATTTGTTGGTCTTGTGTTTGTAGGGAGGAACTACAAGATCAATAGGAGTGACGATGCACCGTCCACCATTTTTGCAAACTTAGTCTCACTTTACTAAGTTTGGGGGGATGTGCCGGTAGCCGGTGCCTTGGTTTATTCCTCTTCTCTCTTCCTCTATCCTATTTTGCTTTAGTTTAGTTTAGTTGTTGGATATTGTCCCTTTATTGGATTTGATTCAATTTGGTTGTACCTATATTGATATTCTACCTTGGATGAATGTTTTAGACTGTGCTCATCTTGATGATATGTATGGATATTTTCATGGGTTTGAGTTTGTTGAACATTGGTTTTGATGGCATGTTTGGTGGAGCTAGTGGAAAAAGGATTTATGTGTATAGATTTTGGATAGTGGAATGATGGTGGAAAGAGGTTTTGGAAGTGAATTTGGTTGAGGATTGTTTGATTGTGATTGTGAATGGAATCATTAATGAGTTGGCATGATTGAATACTTCCTATTATGCATGGTTTGTGGTTTCGATTAATGGATGGATTTGAATGGTTGTGCTGGTGGATATTGCTTTATATGTCTTGATTGATTGGTTTGTGGAAAGTTCGGTGGAAATGAGAGCTTTATTGGCTTGTTATATGCTCAATAGTTTGGTGGTGTTTTGTTGATGTGAGTAGGTACCAATAAGGTCTTGGAGAAGCTATTCGATCGTGAATACCGATGGGTATCACATTCTATCATTTCTCTTGCCAATTAGTTGCATTGCATTTAGATTGTTGTTAGATTGTTGTATGCATGTAGATTGATTTTAGGTTGTTGTGTGCTTGTGTGTGTGTGATGAACCCGAACTAGACTTGAGGTTTGAATCATGATTTACTTGGTGAATATTGGATGTTTATCTCGACCAATGATAGGGCGGAATCTAGTTGTCGAAGCATGTCTTAAGTTTAACTTTTGAATTGCCGAGTTTTGTGTGTGGTTAATGCATAGGACTTGACAAAATGCTGTGAGGTTTGAGCCATGATATTGTCATATCTATATTGTTTGTGAGTGGCAAGATTGAGAGTACGAGATCTAGAACTTGCATCCGTTCTCTATCTATTGGCATGAGTGTGTAACTAGAAAATGATCTTAGGCCATCGATTTGTAGTCCTACCTTTCACACCGGGAGTATAAGGTGGTTGTCATCATTAATTTGCCTTTCGTATCTTTGACCCCCGTGATTGAGCTTTATTGGTGGGGAAAGAGTGTATGAGCGTGAATACGGTGATGAGAGTTGGGTTGGGAATTGATTGGAGTTGTATTGATGGGAAATGTTGAGGCATGAAAGATATGAAATAAATGATTGGTTTGAATCCTAGAAAATGTGGCACCAATGAAATTTTTGGTGCAAGTGTTTGAAAAAGAAAAAAAAGGGCACTGACAAAATGAATGAATGATGGTGCAATTGAAAAATTATGAAAAAGAAGATGAAAAGAAAATGAAAAAAAAGTGGTGTGAAATGAATAAGCCTCAGGGATTGAATTTGTTCGAAGAGAACAAGTTTGGGGGGTTTGGGGAAATTGAGAAGTTTAGTCACTTTGGCCCAAAACCACCCACCTTTTAGTTAGCCACGTTACAACCCGTGAAAAGACCTTTTTGATTCTATAAACTAACTCGTTGTAGTATAGTGGTAAGAATGGATTCAAGCCTATGGAAATCAAGCTCGATATCTTGTGATTGAGTGAATCTCATCGTCCCTAAACACGTGAGGGAGTGCTTTTGTTTCTTGTATCCATTTTTTATGAGTGGTTCATATCCTTAGCATTAACCTTGTTACAAAGTTAGGTGATAGTCTCGTTTTACTAGAACATGCTTAGATGATCTTGATGTGCTATGAGGTATTGCACGAGATAGATTAATGACTTTACTTTGTTTTGATTGAGGACAATCAAAGGTTCAAGTTTGGGGGATTATGATGTGTGTAAAATGACCTATTTTTCGATGTGTTAGCGTGCATGTTTGTGGCCATTTTACCCTCATATCATATATTTTTGTTGTTCTTTCGTTGTGTTTTCGTGTTTTTGTGTTTGGAATGTTGTAGGTTGAGTTGTGAGCATAAAACAACACTTTTGGTTGAGTTTAGGAGGCAAATCGCCTGAGCTTGGAGTCAAAAGGCAGCAGGATCAACCGAACGGAGTAGAGGGATGCAATTTGGAGGTCAGAGGCTAGGCTCGGCCGAGCTGAGCTTGGCTCGGTCGAGCCATGCTGGACAGAGACCTCGCTCGCCCGACCCTGTAGTGCTCGGCCGAGCCAGACTATCAGAGGCCCCGCTCAGTCGAGCCAAATTGGCTCGGCCAAGCTAGAATGTGAATTTCAGCAGATGTGCGGTTTTCAACATGGCTTAGGCGAGCCATCTTCGGCTCGGGAGATACTAGGCCCTATTTGCTCATTATAAAAGGGGGAAAACGGTTATTTTGAGAACTTTTGCAAAATCTACAACAAATCCTCCTAAAGTCTCTCTACGATTTCCATTTCTATCCCTTCCAAAACCTCACCCAAAGGTATCAAGGAGCTAATTCATTAATCCTTGGAGAAGAATTGAAGATCCAAGGGGGTAGATCAAGACCAAACAAATCCAATTGGGGAAGATTTCATTTTCTACTTATCAATTTTAATGGATTTATTTCATTTCAACTTTGTATTGCTACAATTGAGAGGTATGTTGCTCTAATTCAATGTGGATGTTGATTTGAACAAGGATGCATGAAGATTAGGTTTGATAATTGTTTGTTTACTTCCCTTTGAGAGCTTGAATTACACTAGATCTTGTTCATTACCTCTTAGGTGTAGGTAATAGCCAGCTTAGGAGATAGTTTACGTGAACGCTGAAGCCAACACACGGGCGGAATCGTCGTGAATAGTGTAGATTCATACGATTTTAGTTCCAATCCTTGTGCGGTGCTAGGTCTTCGGGAAATAATTGACGTTCTATTTGGTGTGTTCTAGGGCTTAATACCGTAGCTGTTTGCGAGTCTTAGCATCATCAACCGTTAGCTCAGCGTTACAAGGGGTTAACAAGTGTAGGGTCGATTGCTCAATCTTCTAGGGATTAAAATGTGTTTACTTTAATGATTAACCTAATTGGATTATATCTACGTTTATCTCAACATCCTATCTACCTCATTTGAGTATTTGTTTGTCTTGGTTTACCAATGTGTGGAGATAATTTATTGATTGTTTAGAGATTTAATATTGATTGTAGGTTTAATTCATTACTTGTTATATGTTGTTAGCATAGGTTTAAATTGAATGCCTAGATTGATAGAAATTACTCAACGATTTTATCTTGCCTAGCTATTAGACTTTGCCATAGTATCCTGGTAATCTAGCAGGCGAAGCGAAGAAGGACCTGGATTGATAATTAAACCTTGAGTGTGCAGTGAGAATTTGTATGAGTTTTTATTGCGCATCAATGATGTATCAGTTGAAAAGCAAGGCGGATCGTTGGTGGGAGACGTATATTAAGTCTCTGGCGCCAGCTGCTCGTCAACAATTGGATTGGGAAGATTTCAAGGCAGCACTATACGAGAAGTTTGTGCCCAAGCTATATCAAAAGGATCGAGAGATTGAATTCTTTTTGCTTGAACAAGGAGAGATGATCGTGGAGGAATATGACACCAAGTTTTGTTAATTGATGCGTTATGCGCCGCATCAGACTGATACACCAAAGAAAATGGCTGAGAAGTTTTGCGAAGGATTGAAGGAAGAGATTCACACCCATCTAGCTACTTTCGATGATTTGGATTTCGAGGAATTACTGAGAAAGGCTCTTGATGTGGAGGCGTCAAAGAATAAGAGGAAGCTGCCATCTTGGAATACTCACTAGTCGGGAAATCAAAAGCATCAAGATCAAGATAATTGACAAAGCAACCAAAGACGCAACTTTGACCAGTCATATAAGAAATACAAAATACCGGCAACCCAAAGCCAACATGGCAAGACAGCTCCACAATGTGGTAACTGTGGAAGGAGACATTATGGGAGATGTCAGGCTACGCAAAACTTATGCTTCAATTGTAGAGGCACATGACATTATGCAATACGATGCCCCTCAGCCCAATCGGGAACTAAAAATAGGCAGAACAATCCGAGGCCTGCCGATTAGCAGCTGAGAGCAATTAGAGGAGAGCGCCAGCCGCGGAGAGGAATTTTAGGGAATTACTAGGGAGGAAGACTAGATAAGCAATCCCCACTATGACGATAAGGAGAAAATCAACAGGAAGGGAACCAGAAACCGAGTTAGGGCAATCTAGCATCTAGGGGCAGTTATAATAATATAAATGTTATGTTTTGTTTGGAATTGAAATACCCTGTACGTTAGTATCACCAGTATGTAATAAGAAATAGAATTTGAAGGTAGCTATGCCTTCACGATAAATGATTACTACTACTTAAATATGCCATAAATTAGGAATCCACGCGAATGCTTGAAATAGTAGAACTGAAGATTATGGATATGCGCGATGTTGGCGTAATTATATTGTAATTGTCGGAAAATAAAGCATCGATTTTATACCACCAAAAAGAAGACATCCAGAAGACGGCTTTAAAATGAGATGTTGTCGTTGTGAATTTGTAGCTTTGCTGTTGGATTTCAAATACTTCAAGTCTAGTAGGTTCAAGATTTTAGTTAAAGAAAGTGATACTCTTAGGTCATATCTTGTCGGCGGAGGAAGCATTAGTAGACCCCGCTTAAATTCAGACGGTGATAGTGTGGAAGCCACTCATCGCACCGAACAAGATTCGAAGTTATTTCTCGTGAATCGTGAAGCTTATGACACGATCACTGCAGTGTGAGATGGAATCTAGATAAAGAGAAAGTCTTCTAAATAGGGAACCCAATTGCAAAAACTGTTAATCCGTTGACATGTTAACTTACCTAGTTTGAGCTTGAACCCGAGTTAAACTCTCTACTTTTCTTTGCTAAGGTTCTTTCAAGTTGTGAGCTTTTGATGCCCTCTGCGAACAGTAGAACTTCCTTCTACAATAGTTGTGAGAGGAAAAACCTTGGTTGTCCGGAAGCAAGGAACAAAATTTCAGAATCAGATCTTCTAAACCCTAGTTCATTTCTCTTACGTATTTTAGTGATTTATCAAGAAACTAAGATTATTTGTACATCTAATCCCTTTTAAATAACTCAAAGATTGAGGTATTTCTTTGAGAAGGAAAAATATGGATAAAATGCATAAGAAGTGGCTCGAGCTAGTTAACATTTATGATTTGATGACCAACCATCACCCTGACAAGGCAAGTTCAGTAGTAGATGCATTGAGCCGGAAGGGAGAGGCGCAATTGAGTTGTATGCTTACAAGAGAGGACTATTTGATCAGAGAATTCAAGAAACTTCACCTGGAAGTTATATCACCCTCAGAAAGAAAGAATATGACGTGGCAACTCTGACAGTCGTGCCAGATTTGAGAGAAAGAATCATTGGAGCACAGAGAAAAGATATGGAGCTCGAGAAATTCTGCCAAATGATCTGAATCAAGCAATCGGGTGAGTTCAAAGAGACACCCGATGGCGCATTGATGTTCAGAGACAGGATTCTAGTGCCGAACAGTGAGGACTTGAGAAATGAGATTATGAGTGAAGATCACGATACGCCGTACACCGCTCACCCAGGAAGTACGAAGATGTATCAAGATTGAAAACTAAGTATTGGTGGGATGGTATGAAGAAAGATGTAACCTCGTATGTAGAGAAATGCCTAAGCATGTCAGCAGGTCAAGGCATTACATCAGCAGCCGTATGGGAAATTATAATCGTTAGACATCCCAGAGTGGAAATGGGAACATATTGCCATGGACTTTGTCACAGGATTGCCGAAGTCGGAAAGAGGAAATACGGTGATATGGGTTATAGTGGATCGTCTAACGAAGAGTGCTCACTTTCTGTCGATCCAAGTAACTTATGGATCAGATAAGTTGGCACAACTGTATGTCCGAGAGACTGTCAAACTACATGGAGTACCTGTATCTATTATGTTTAACAGAGATGCAAAGTTCACATCCCATTTTTGGATGAGCTTACAACAGGAGTTGGGAATGCGCCTAAATTTTAGTACAACGTTTCACCCAAGGATGGATGGTCAATCTGAGAGAACTATCCAGACTCTTGAAGATATGCAGAGAATAGTTGTCCTCGATCGAGGAGAAAATTGAGAGCCGATTTTTTCGTTAATTGAGTTCGCTTACAACAACAGTTACCAGGCGAGGATTGGTATGGCTCCTTATGAAGCCTTGTACAGGAAGAAGTGTTGATCTCTGTTATATTAGGATGAGGTAGGAGAGAGACAAGTTCTCGGGCCTGATGCGATTAGTGGGACGATCGAGATTGTTCGTCAGATTCGAGACAGAATCAAGGAAGCTTAGAGCAGACAGAAATCTTATGCTGATTCGAGAAGGGCAGAGCTACATTTTGAAGTTGAAGATAAGGTATTCTTAAAAGGCTCACCTTCTAAGGGAACCGTAAGATTTGGAGTGAAAGGAAAGCTACGACCGCGCTTCGTAGGACCCTATGAGATTTTGGAGTGCATTGGTCTAGTAGCTTATCGTATGGCTTTACCTCCGAGCATGAGTAATGTGCACAACGTGTTTCACGTGTCTCAGTTAAGAAAATATGTGTATGACCCTAGGCACGTGTTGGGAAATTTGGCTAAGTTTCCTTTCCCCAGTAGCTACTTGTTTAGATTCTAGTTTTGGTGTTTTGGTGGATCAAATCCAAAGTCCTACCAGCGTCAGTTGTCTCTAGATAGCTCTAGTTCTCAAATGTAAAGTCCTGTTTAGGTCTTTTGAGTTGTAAGTCGCAGCTGATCAAGACTCATGCTGACACTGTTCACCAGCATGAGAAGTGCTTACCACTGGTACTGTTCACCAGTTGGAAAAGCTTCATCAGGTGGCGGCTGACAAGACTCATGCTGACACTGTTCACCAGCATGAGAAGAGCTAATAACTGGTTACTGTTCACCAGTTGGGAAGGATTTCACCAGCAGGCGGCTGACAAATCCTACCAGCAGAATACGTGTTCTCACTGACACTATTCACCAGCGGTGAAGCCACCAGTCATGGGAGATTCCAAGAGTTAACATCAGACATATTGGTAGACTTAGATTGTGCCAGCGCAAGTCACCAGCAGAGACTGCCAGCACAAGATCGCCAGAATGATCTACCAGTCGGATGTTACCAGCAGAATTCCAGATTCTCTCTCCCAGAGTCTTAGAGATAAAAAAAAGATTCGTCGAGGAATTAACTGACAGAGTATGACTTTAAGGAGGATACCTTAAAGTCCTTCAGTTACAAGACACCAGTCTCGATTCCTCGTACTGACGAAGAGAGCCGTTCTGACACAAAGAGATCTGTGTCAGATAAAGCGACCAAAGGTATGGTTCCTTCCGGAAAAACATACCTACCGCCGTCAGAAGGACATCCCAGGTCTGACACCTTTCCGGATGTGTCCAAACGGCTAGAAGATTTGAATGGGATCCCGCGTCTATAAATACCTGGGATCCATCAACATTCAAAAAGTTAGTTCACTCTCCGACCGAAAGTTCTTACGCACGAACAAGCAAATCGCTAACAATCTTTCGAGGCCTTTCTTAAGGCTTTCCGTGTGTTGATTTATTCAAACACGAGACTTCAAGCTTCCAGCTTGTAAGTTACTGATCTCTTTGGTGTTCTTTCTCTTCCGAGGAAGTTCACAGCAGCTCTTGTGCAAGTCCGCACCTGAGTTATCACGGGCAGTTTGCCGTATTGAGAAGCTACGTTCTTGGGAGAACTAAACACCCAGTGAAGCTGTGGAGGTTGAAGTGACGTGCTCGCACTCCACCAGCCGAGAAGAGAGTTGAAGAAGGAAACAAGGCCGGGAGCGGTTGATCTAGTGAACTGGTGGACGAGGCATTCACCAGCTAGAGATAGATCGTAGGACTCTTGTACCGGATTACTCTAGTGAATTTCCAGTGCTACGACTGGAGAGTGGACGTAGATCAGTTGATCGAACCACTATAAATCCTTTGTCTTTATCAGTTTTCTGCATTACATTCTTATTTTAAACCCAGCACCCAAGTGCTGGTGTATACTCTGAAACTGATATAATTGTGCAAACAAGGCCTAAAATATTCTAAGTCTTGAGATACCAGCTGACGAGCCAGTCGCCAGTCAGCTGAGTACGCAGAGTGCAAGTTGACTTACCAGCTGACAAGGTCCCAGTCAGCTGAGTAACCAGCAGAGTGCAAGAAACGATTAACCACATTTTCCGCTGCTAAGTTATACCCTGATAATCTGGGACCAACAGCACGTGATCCAACAGGAGGAAATTTTTTTAAGATCAGATTTGCATTATGAAGAGAGACCAGAAGCAATTCTAGACTAGAAGACAGAGGAGTTGAGAAACAAGTCGATTTTCCTTGTCAAGGTACTATGGAGTCACCATGGTCGAAAGGAAGCTACATGGGAATTTGAAGAAAAGATGAAAGAGAAATACCCCGAGCTTTTCGAAGCACTCTAGCAAATTTTGGGACGAAATTTTTATAAAGGGGAGGGGATGTAATGCCCCGCATGTAATTAGGACTTGTAATGTTTATTTGTTTTTTAATAAAGATAATTTTCCCTTAATTTTGAATAATTATTTTATGTTGTGAGCTTTCGAATTTATTTTTGTTGGGATTATATACTGAAAGCATATATGATTAAGTGTTTTGTACACTGGTCTTAATATATGTTGCTACAACAATGCTCGCTATCTGATTAAACAAACATACAACGAACCATAATATCCTATTATCTCGCCTATAGGGATGATCATATGGTGTGTAGGAGATCACAGAGGATCATATGAATCGTTTGACCTAGCGAGATATAAACAGTATCACAGCTGAGACGGTCCCTGGATAGGCTGTCGGTCTAAGCTGCAGCACATCGGTTCATAAGTAGGCTTATCCTAGCTACTTGATGTGTCGGTACATAGTTATGTATTGATGGGATCAACAGTGGGATGTGCCATTCTCATTGACATATGAATGAACCAGATCCCTAACATACTTCCTATGATCTGAAACCTAACTGAAGGATAAGGGGCACACACAGATTGACCGCACTTTGATTTACCATGGTGGCGAGTCTTACATGTACTCTTATACCCGTATTTTGGGTGTTGGCAATTTGTGTGTGGCCTGCTTAGTCTGGACGTTTAGGTAAGCATATCCGTTTTAGGATGGTGACATTCCTTGAGGAGCTCACAAGGTTCATTATGCTAAACCCTGCAGGTTGAATTATTTAATTCAGGCATAAGTGAAAAATGGTGAGTGACATTACTCATGAAATAAGAGATTAATTAATTGTGGCTGATTGTCATAAGCCAAATTAATTAATGAATGTCTAAAACCTTAAATATGTGGATCATGTTAGTTTGGTGCAACCCGTTTATAATAACGTGGTAATAAAGGGGCGAGTCAGCATTGTTACCGTGGTGAAGGTTAAAACAATGTTTTATTAATTAATTAAGTTCTGGGTTGAACAAGGAAGGATTAATTAATAAAGAGGGCCCACTTTATTATTTGCATCTGATCCCTGGTCTGGCCCATTAACTGCTCTCAGCCCATTAGGGTTAGGGTTTCTCAAAACCCTAACACTATATATAGGCCTTCTCTCCATCAGATCAAGTTAGACTTTCAGTATAATCAGTAAAAGGGGAGAGAGACGGCGGCGGCTATCTGGGGGAGAAACTTGATCGATTTCTCCGGATCTCGGATTCAACTTGGTAGATAATCCTCACCAGATTTCCAAGGAGCAAGGGAACAGATCAGAAGGTCAGATCTGTAGGAACCACTGTCCTTAGCCGGCGTTCTACATCAGATCTAGGGCTATTTCATCGTTGTTGGCTCCGATCTAGATCTGTAGATCAAACGGTGAAATCAGGTATTCTCTAATCCATCATTTGCAATTTATATTGTAGGAGCATGCATAGGATCGCATGATTTATTTAATTGAAATTTATCCCTGGTACCCTAAGAACGATCCTTGGCAAGAATTTAATTAATGGCAACTCGTGTTGTCCATCGTAGACTAAAACCTTACACTTTTACCACGATCGAATAATCGAATCCCTAAATCAAGGTTGATTTAATTATTGAGTTTTCGAAAGGTTTATTAAGGTGTAATGGATGCATATGAATCTGCTGAGAGCTTGGACTCAGCACTCAATTCATACAGGTATAGTCTGTTGAGGGTTCGAACTCAGCAGCCAAATCCTCTGGCAACCTTCAATGAATATTCCCCAATATCAAACACCTTTGGGATTGCTAAGAGCTTGGACTTAGCATTCCTCTGCTATCTGCTCAGCAGTCTTGACTTAGCATCAAGATCTAGCAGTCTACAGAAATAAGCTTGGATATGTTTCTCCATCTCCTTCAGAGCTTCAAGAAATCCAGAAAGAATGAGAATAACAACTCATTCATCCATAGCATCGTCTATTTCCATAAGGCCTAACTTGATGCATAATTCATTAAATCTGGCCTCAGCTAGCGGTTTACTGAAAATATCCGCAATCTGTTCTTCTGTGCATATATATTGGACGTCGATATCCTTCTTCTCTTGATGATCTCTGATGAAGTGATGTCGGGTATCAATATGCTTCGTCCTCGAATGATGAACTGGGTTCTTCATTATGCACATTGCACTATTGTTGTCGAAGTAGATCGGCACACATTCAGGAGGAATATCATAATCTTGCAATTGTAGCCGAATCCACAAGATTTGCGCACAACAGCTAGCGGCTACTACATACTCTGCTTCAGTAGTAGATGTAGCCACTAAGTGCTGCTTCTTGCTAAACCAGCTAATGAGCTTGTGTCCAAGGAATTGGCATGTCCCGCTGGTGCTCTTCCTATCAATCTTGCACCCTCCAAAGTCTGAATCTGAGTAACCACTCAATGCTAGACCATCTGACCTTGGATAACAAATTCCTAGAACTTTGGTGCATTTGAGATATCGTACAATCCTCTTAGCAGTGTCTAGGTGCGACTTTTTGGGGTTTGCTTGATATATCGCACATAGACCAACAACATACGATATATCTGGTCTGCTAGCTGTGAGATATAGCAGTGAACCGATAATACCTCGATAGAGAGTTGGATTTACATCATCTCCTTCTTTTTCAAGCGCAACTATACAGGCCGTGCATATTGGAATCCTTAGACTCTTCGTCTTCTCCGGACAATTCTTAACAATCAGGTCGCGAGTGTATTTCCTCTAACGAATAAATATCCCCTCGCTTGAGTGCTGGACTTGTAATCCAAGAAAGTACGACATCTTCCCCATCATACTCATCTGGAAATTACTTGTCATGAGTTTCGAAAACTTGTCCCACAAGTTTGAATTCTTTGATCCAAATATAATGTCGTTGACATAAATCTGTACGAGCAATATGTTTCCTTTGTCTTTAATACGAAAGAGAGTCTGGTCAATCTTCCCTTTCTTGAATCCATTAGCTAGCAAGAACTTAGACAAAGTTCCATACCATGCTCTTGGTGCCTGCTTCAAGCCATATAAGGCTTTCCTAAGCCTATAAACTTTATTTCCTTGTTCGAAGCCTGGTGGTTGCTCAACTAAACTTCCTCCTTGAGCTCACCATTAAGAATGACACTCTTCACATCCATTTGCATCACAGAAAACTCATGATGTGCAGCATATGCTAGGAATAGACGAATAGCTTCCAATCGGGCTACTGGAGCAAACGTCTCGTCATAGTCTATTCCTTCGCATTGTCTGTAGCCCTTTGCTACTAGACGAGCTTTGTTGCGGATGACCATTCCTGACTCATCTTTCTTGTTCTTGAACACCAACTTGGTTCGAATAACACTTTGATGCTCTGGTCTATCTACTAGATCCCACACATGATTGCGCGTGAACTCTGCTAGCTCCTCGTGCATAGCGTTCACCCAATCTGGACATTGTAGAGCATCTTCAACCTTCGTAGGCTCCTAGTGCGAAATATAGCACGCTAGCATCGCATTGCCTTGTCTCGTAAGAATAGGATCATTGATGTCACCACGGACATCATCCAAAGGATGATCGCGTAGCCATCTTGGCTTAGGATTGCTAGGTTCTGGAACTTCAGCATTGGCCTCACCTGCTAGGTTGTTGTCAGCTACAACATTTTCCTCAGCAATCTCCGGGGGTTCAACATTCTGAATCTCATCATCCTGATTTTCAGCATCAGGGATCTCAGCAACTGGCAACTCAGCATCTGGAACTTCAGCAATAGGGACTTCAGCAACTGGAACTTCAGCAGCCTGATCCTCAGCATTCTCCAAATGCTCAGCAACGACTTTGGCAACATCATCAGCAGTGCCTACACCGTCTTCAGCACCTCTTGCTGGATCTGGGATCTCCTCATCGTCTTCATTAAGCGATCCCAAGATATCCAAATTATCATTGAGAAAAATCGGATTGGTGGCCTCAGCATGATCGTTAGCATCATCAGCCTGATCAGCAGTCTGGTCACCTGCTGAGTGCGTCTGGGTTGGATTGTAATCACTCATAGACTTAGTTGGGTCAATACGCATATTTTCGAAAGAATTCAAGATCAATTGACCATGGACATCATTATTCTCATGATTACTAACCAGTTTCTCTCTTATAACTTTGCGCACTAAGATAGACTCATCAAAAATAACATTGCATGTTATTTCCACCACTCCAGTCGTCTTGTTTAATACTCTATAGCCTTTGTGAGAAGGGTGACCATATCCAAGGAACACACCTTCATCAGACTTAGGCGAGAAAGTATTAAACTTTGACTTCCCATTGTTATGAATATAACATGTCGAAAAGGACGGAGATGAGTAATAGAAGGCTTACGACCGTTGTACACTTCATAAGGAGTCTTATTGAATCTGGCAGTGATTGCGCTTCTATTCTTAGTATAGCAGGCTGTCATGACTGCTTCGCCCCAATACTTAGCAGACTGCTCAGAATTGGCTAGCATAGACCGCACTGCTTCCTTCAACGTTTGATTCATTCTCTCTACTAGACCGTTCTGCTGGGAGTCCTAGTAGTGGATTTCTCATGCCCGATACCAGCTTCAGCGCAAAAATCCATCAAGATCCCATTACAAAACTCGGTTCCATTGTCCGATCTAATCCTCTTGACTGTAACTTCTTTGCTATTTTGCTTCTTGAGGATTAGCTCTGGTAAGATGAGCTTTACTTCGTCTTTGGTCTTTAGCAATCTAACCCACGTGTACCTGGAGTAGTCATCAACAACCACAAGTGTATAAACCTTTTTACTTACAGTGGGTGGAGTGACTGGGCCAAATAGATCCATGTGCAAGAGCTCTAGGATCCTTTCTGAAGTGGCCTTCTCCGGGTTGGATCTGAATGATGTTATGGTCTGCTTCCCTTGCTGGCAAGCTTTGCACACACCTTCCTTGCGGAAAGTCTCAACAGGCAGACCTACAACAAACTTATTCTTGGCTAGATGGTTAATGGTTTCAAAATTCAGATGATTAAACCTCTTGTGCCATAGCCAAGTTGTTTCTTCCTTGCTCAATGCTACGAAGCATGAATGTTGTTGACCGCTTTTCCAATCAACAATATTTAGGCCACCCTTGCGGATGCCTCTAAGCTTTACTTCACCTGTAGCATTGTCAACAATAGAACATCCAGTATTAACGAAGGAAACGGTGTACCCATTTTCGCATAGCTGGCTAATGCTTGGCAGGTTTTGCTTGAGATTGGACACAAGCGCAACATTGATAATCCTTAGTCCATTTCGCTCTATGCATTCTCTCCCAACCACTCTGCCTTTGCTATTGTCACCGAACACGACTGTGGGGCCATAAAATCTTTGGATGTCAGAGAACAACTCTTCATTCCCCGTCATGCGGGCTGGATAACCGCTATCAAGGATCCATTCGTTTGACATACTTGATGTCTTAGCACATGGATCCTGATCCTGCAAAACAATCAACAAGTTGATTTAGGTACCCGCTTAGCATCGGGTCCTGCGGGATTAGCATGGATCATGGTTCCTTTTAGAACCCACATCTTGGTGATCTTCAAGCTTTTCTTCTTGATCTCACCCTTCACAACCTTCTCGACCTTAGGATAAGTATGCTTTGCATAATTAGATCTAGGTGTGGTTGTGTGTTTGGCCTTCCTAGTCCTTTGAAATGGAAATTGTTTGGACTCAGGCCTCACATAGGTGTTCCTTCTATGTGGTGTGTAAGAGTGATACTGTGGTCTTACAGCATGATAATGAACCTGCTTGCCATTGTGGAAGGAAGGATATGCTTTCCTAGCATTGGGAACAAAATGCTCAGCATTCCTTCTCGACACTGCTGGGGATGACTGCTTAGCATTGGCTTGTTGTGACCTCTGCTGAGGTCTAGCAGATGCCCGCATAACATGCAATCTCTATTTCCTCTGCTAAGGTTCAACAGATCCACTCTGCTTACGTCTTTCCCTTTGCTCAGCATTTGAGGATTCAGCAGTCATCTTTCCCTTAGTATCCTTTTTAGCATATAACTTTCCATTAGAGACGAATTGAATCATTCTCTGCATAGAAGTTTCTGCCTTATCAAGTACAACCTTCTTAGAGGGTTTGCTAGAAGCTTCAATACTAC
Source organism: Plectranthus barbatus (assembly GCA_026898455.1). NCBI lineage: Eukaryota > Viridiplantae > Streptophyta > Magnoliopsida > Lamiales > Lamiaceae > Plectranthus > Plectranthus barbatus. The sequence goes on along the minus strand of JAPKLW010000563.1, from coordinate 76,599 downwards.
CAAGGCCTAACCCAGATCTATCAGTATGAGATCTTTGTTGGCTCACAATGGCATTTAGTACTGCCTTGCTAGTAGTATAGACACAAATGCATTCCTTACTAGCCCTGTTTTTCAAAGCGTGATTCTCCTTTTCAAGGTTTTGAAAATTTTCAGAGAGTTAGGAAAAATCATCCTTGAGTTTCGAGAGTTCTTTGCTATCAGACCTTAGTCTTTCGACTTCACCGGTCAAAGATGTGACTTTTAATTGGAGCGAAGTGTTCTCTACTACTATAGCATCTTTCATTTCATACATCTTTGAAAAATCTAAAGATAGCTGAGTAAGGTAATCGTCCTCGGAATCTAAGGAAGAAGACTCCTCCAATTGATGCGTGATAGCTGGGAAAGAAATACTGATGGAAATTACCTCCTGAGCATCGAAGGCTGCTCAACATCCGCATCAGCATCTTCAACAATATTTGCCATTAGCACGAGCATAGCTTCCTCATCATCTTCTTCAGAGGAATAGTAATACTCCTCATCATTATCTGGGATATTAGGTACCTCAATCCTTGTCAGCAATGCCCTGGTAACGGCTTTAACAACACGTCTCTCAAATCTTTGCTTCAGACGCTCTCTCTCCTCTTTGCTGACTTTCGGACAATCGTGCTTGAGATGATCTGGCGAATCACACTCAAAGCATGTCCTAGGCTTTCGCTCTGCTGAGCGGGTGGATGATGAAGAAAGCTTAGCTTCCTTGGCTTCTTTCTCAACTTTGGCTTCCCGCATCAGCTTCTGAAGCTTTCTCATCTGCTCTTCCAGCTCGCTGATCTTTAAATCAACAGGTTGAGAACTTGAGGTTGAGACAACCTCCTTTGCTGGTGACGCTGGGGTAGATCTCTCACTACGGAAAGGCTTCTTGGGCTTCCATTTGCGGGGATCTCTCTTAGCGAAGAATGCTAAGTCCTCAGATTTAGCAGCAGGTGTCGATTGAGCTTGTGCCACGACTGCTTCATTCTTCTTCGACTGCTGGATTATAAACTCGTGAGTTTTAAGTTGAGCAAATACCTCGAATGTTGACATGTTGCTGAGGTCCTTCTCGCTCAAGCTCGTCATCTTCACGAACAAGTCTTCTCTTGGGAAGAGTTTAGAAATGATCTTGTTGTTCATCTCCCCATTGTTATATGTCTTTCCCAGGTTGCGAAGCTCTCCAACAATAGTGTTGAACATTTCTTCCATAGCTTGAATAAATTCTCCTGCATGCATAGTGAAGGATTCATATTTATCAACAGCTACCTGGAGCTTGTTGCGCTTCATTTGGTCGGTTTCCTGGGAGGATTCACAGACATAATCCCACATTTGCTTGGCTGTATCAAAGTCCAAGGCTTTATCTGCCATCAACGGAGGCAAAGAATCAAGGATAAGCTTCTTTGCTAAGTGCTCCAGCTGAGCTCGCCTTTTATCCTCTATCGTATACTCCTCGAATGGCTTAGGGATCATTTGAGGTGGTGTCGGTTGTCCATCAGTGACATGTCATATAAAAGTGTTAGCTTACATAATTTTAATAGGACCTTTCTCAAGAACATCCACCATCTTCGGATAAATGCTTTGAAGTTGTATGATGGCGAGGTTCTGCCATGAATTGAACTTCTCCTTGGTATACTTGGGCAAGGCATGGTTAATCTTGGCAAACTTTGAACCTGAGCAATACAAACAAGGGACAGAATACCAGCGCAAGGAAAAACTAGACCTGGTCTTAAAGCAACTCAGAAGCAGTCGGTCTTTCAACCTCCTGCTCTGATACCACTTGCTGGTCCCGAGATCAGAGTCGTCGTGGTGAATACAAACAACAAACACACACAAAATGCAGCGGAATAATAACGTTCACTTGCACTTAAGTTTTTCTTATCAAAGTAGTTTTAGCTCAAGGTAGAATTAGGTTTTCTTCAAGTTATACTCTAGCAACTTGGTTGCTAGGTTTCAAAAACAAACACAAGAAACAGTAAGTCAATAAAATAGTAAAGAGACACGATATTTATAGTGGTTCGATCAAATAGATCAACGTCCACTCCTTAGCCGAAATGCTAAGAATTTCACTAAGAAAGTATACGAAATACAAGGATTTGCCTTCACTTGTAGCAGGCGGTGAGCTTTCGACCCGGTCACTACAAAACTATCCTCTGTTACTTCGTTCTCCTCAGTCGGCTGCAGCTCCAGTCAAGTCAAGGGCGAACCTTCGTAAAACTTGTCCTTCGCTGCTGGGGGAGCTTTTAAAGTTCTCTCCTGAACTTGTCTATTTTTGGCAATATGCCCGTCGGAGTCAATCCCTTTTCAGAGATGTGACTGCTGGATGTTTCCTAGGATGGAAAGTATCCCAATGATTGGATTCTCGACCGAAGTCAAGGAATCTCTTAAAGTCAGTGTCAAATATTCAAAGGAAGACACTCCTAGTTGTTGAGAGCTTTGAATACACTTTTATCTCGTGCTCTCAACTGTCTATTTTATCACTTGTTCGCTTTGTCAAATGAATCTCTATCTTAGGATGTTTGCGAGTGTAGGCAGTGATTGAAGCAGTGGTCATCTCTCACTTCTGGACTTGTCTTTTATACCTGGAAATTCATACTTTGAATCTCCATACCCGTTAGACACAACGACTCCTTCGTCCAAGAGTGGCTCGACTTTATCCGTCCTTTCCAACGTCGTACAGTACTTTCCAACCTACTTCGGGAAAGTTTTGTCCTTTGCGTGTACGTCTGTCAGAACGGTAGTGTAGCAGTCGTTGTTAGCTATCTAGCCTTGCTAATCCTTCTCGGAACGATCTGCTAAGCCTTCCCAGCAATCTGCTAAACCATGTATCCGATTGCTGACTGCTCAGTAGTTGCTCATGTTTAGCACTTGATTCCTTTGACTCTGGTTTGCTATCGCTTTTAGAAATCTGCTACATGCTAGCGAATACTGACTCATTCTGCATTCCGCTATACTTTGCTTTTAGCAAATGCTAACTTCTTCTAGCATTCTGCTACTTGTTCTTCTGACTGCTGAGTACTTGATTCTAGCAGTCTCTTCATTTGACATAAGATTACTATCTCCTTAGCAATCCCCTCCTTAGCAATTGACCGCTATTATCTCTAGCAGTCATCCTTGTCTGCTAATATCTCTAGCAGCCACAATCTGCTAGGAATGATTCTAGCAATCTAATATGTTACAACTCGATACATAGCCTATACAGGACATTATAAGAGTTTCTAGACTATACTAGAGTTCAGCAAATGATCGACCAATCTACTAAGGTTTTATCCAACAAAAACTTTTACAATATGATCCTAAGGGAGATTTAGGAATAATTTCCCAACATGAACTTAATCAGCCTGCAGGACTTTGGCACGATGAATGTTATTGAGCTCCTCAGGGAATGTCCTCATCTTATTACTCAGATATGGTTACCTAACTTCAGTCTCAGGCTGTACTACACAAACTGCTGCTACCCAAGATGTGGATATACGAGCACGTTACATAGGCTCTCCACCATGGAAAATCAAAGAAACAGTCAACCCGTGCATACCCCTGAACCTTTGATAGGGTTTGGACTCAATCAAGAACGATATCTTGTATTCGCTGATGTCAGACAGACAAATACATCTCAATGTGGTCCAATCAATACGCCACCCTTGTGTACCAGCATAGCAAGTAACCAAGACAGATGACTTCTTCCGACTATACTGCAGCTATCCGGACAGACGTATCCTCAATGTTGTCTCGGTTGTGATAATATTTATGTCTCACTAGGTCAAATGATCATATTGTCTTCTGTGATCTACAACACGCTGTATGATCGTCCCTATCGGTGAGACACGAGGATACCATTGTTACGTGCATGTAAGTTTGTTTAACAGATAGGAGAAAAGTCAATCGTATACTCATTGTAATAAATGCCTTTCAGTATACAAAACCCAACAATCTCCCACTTATACTCAAAGCATTACTATAGCTATTACAGAGTATACAGTACGTCTATCTAGCCTGTCTATCACGTTAACCGTCGGCATCCACCTCAGACCCAGCTCAGAATATGTCTTTCGTAAACCTTCTACGGCAAGCTCTTTGTAAATGGATCAGCTAGGTTGTCTCTAGTGTCAATCTTCTTGATCGGCACATCGCCCCTCGATACGATCTCTCGTATGATATGGTACTTCCTCTCTATGTGTTTGCTTGCCTTGTGAGTCTGTGATTCCTTCGAGTTTGCCACTGCACCAGAGTTATCACAATAAATTGTGATGCTCTTTGGCAAGCTCGGAATCACATCCAACTCTAAAAGGTAGTTCCGAAGCCATACCCTTTCTTTCAAAACTTCGGAAGCGGAGACATATTCTGCCTCCATGGTGGAATCAGCAATTCATTTCTGCTTTGCGCTCCTCCAAGATACAACCCCACCTCCCAAGGTAAACACATATCCTGAGGTCGATTTCTTCTCATCCTGGTCCCCTAGGAAATCCGAATTTGTATAACCCACAGAGCACAAATCCTCACCTTGATAAACCAGGCAGTAATTCCTAGTTCTCTTCAAGTACTTGAGGATGTGCTTTACCGCAGTCCAGTGCGCCTGTCCAGGATTAGACTGATATCTCGCTACCATGCCAACGGCATAACAGATATTTGGTCTGGTACACAACATCGAATACATGAGACTACCCACAGAGGCGTATGGTACAAGACTCATCTCATCTTTCTCCCGCTGTGACTCATGAAACTGCCCACTAGAAAGATAAACTCCATGTCTGAAAGGTAGCAAGCCTTTCTTGGCAAGTTGCATGCTGAACTGGGCAATCACAGTATCCACATAGGATGCCTGGGATAAGCTTAACATCCTTCTCTTACGATCCCGTAAGACCTTAATCCTAAGGATGTACCCAGCTTCTCCCAAATCCTTCATTTGGAACTGTTCAGAAAACCAACTCTTGATTTCTGACATCACTCGTTGTTTCCAAATAGGAGTATGTCATCCACATATAGTGCAAGGAAAGCCACGCTCCCACTAACACAAAGTCGGTACACACAAGTTTCATTCTCCAACTGTGAAAATCCATAGGATTTAATCACATCGTTGAAACGTAAGTTCCACGACCTCGAAGCTTGCTTAAGTCCATACAAGGACTTCTTAAGCTTCCAGACAAGATGTTCTTCGCCCTTGCGTATATAACCCTCAGGTTGCCGCATATAGATGTCCTTACCTTCTTCAAGGTAACTGTTTAGAAAAGCGGTTTCGACATCCATATGCCAAATCTCGAGGTCCATATGCGTAGCTATGGCAAGGTGTATCCGGATGGATTTGAGCATGGCTACGGGTGAAAAGGTTTCGTCATAGTCTATGCCCTCCTTTTGACTATAACCCTTTGCCACCAACCTGACTTTAAAAGCCGTAATTTCACCATCCGCTCCTTTCTTTCTCTTGTATACCCACTTGCACCTTATGGCTCGAAAGCCATCCGGCAGCTCTACTTTCTGGTATACATCCATAACAGTTATGGATTCAATCTTATAATCCATAGCGATATGCCATTTTTCAACATCCTTGTCTTGCACTGCCTCTTCGTAGGTCAGTGGGTCAGAGTCCTCGTGTCCGTCTTCCGGGGTCAAGTCCGAAGACTCACCCACGAATATATACCTTTCTGGCTGGAAAATAACTCTTCTACTGAAGGGATTCGTGAACTGAATCACGAAGTCCATTTGCCCGGATCGTTAATTGGAATATCAAAATAAATTGCTATGCCTATGATTGTTCCTAGCATGCTCCTATTAATTATGCATAAAGAAGGTTTATGCGGAATACCTGGATTGCGAAACCCTGAAAAACGAGTGCGCGGAGATTCCTCTTGATCTTTTTTCCCACGCACAAACATTAATTCCCTAACAGATAAAAGGAATTAAATATGATGAAAATATAATAATATTTTCGAAAACAGAAGAGGGAGAGAAGAAAGAAGATCCTCCTGATCTGATCTTCTAATCTATATCCATACTCAATCTGAATATCTGGTGAAGATTCCCTTCAGATTCCTTGCTCGTTTGAGAAGCAGAATTTCCTCCTCATTTCTCAGATCTAGTCGATCACCACAACTCCCAAATTCGGGTTTGTTGTGTGCAACTTATGATCTTGTGGTGTGTTGAGATCTGAGGAACTGAGGCCTATTTATAGGAAAATACTGGACTTTTATTGGGCCTGAGTGTCATGGGCCAGACAAGGGACCAGAATGCAAATAGCAAATAAGGCCTATCAATTAATTAATTCTCATATTCAACCCAGAATATAATTAATTAATTAATATTTTTTTTATTCCACCAGAGAATGAATACTGTCCTACCTATTTGCTACCACGTTTTGAGGTATGGGTTGCATGGGCTTGGTATATCCCCACATTTAAGGTTACAGACATTTGTTAATTAATTTAAGCTCTAACGAGCTATTTAATTAATTAACATCTTATATTCCTGAGTCAATCTACTCAAACCTTTTCACTTATGCTTAAACTTAATCAGCCTGCAAGACTTTAGCATAATGAACCTTTTGAGCTGCTCAAGGAATGTCACCATCCTATACTGGATATGGTTACCTAGTTCCAGTACCAGACAGTCATATACAAACTGCTATTACCCAAGATACATATATACAAGCTCAACAAGAGCCTTTCACTGCAACTCAAAGTAATACACAATCTGCATATACTTTTGTACCTTCATTTAGGCTTAGGATCTCATCAAGCCATAGAAATCTTGATTCTTTTAATGTCCGATAAAAGAATCGATCTTGACTTAGGTCTTTATCAATGTGTGCCCCACACCAGCATACCAAGCCATCTAAGATAAGATGCTTATTACGGCGTATGTTGCAGCCTACACCAACATTTTATCCTGGAACTGTCTCAGCTAAGATAACCATTTATATCTCGCTAGGTCAAACGATCCATACGATCTTCCGTGATCTACTACACACCGTATGATCTCCCTATCGACGAGATAAGAGGATAATTGTGTTTGCAACACATGTTTGTTAATTTAGATAGGAGATGAACATACAATATTTATGATTCCCAGTATATTAACCAATCGACCTTGTACATAATATACCAATCATAATGCTTTCAGTATATAAATCCATCAATCTCCCACTTATACTCAAAGCATTATACATGTGCTTTCCAGAGTATAACGCGTCTAAACTAATCTAGCTATTACATCAATCATTCTACGTGGTTGGCTTTGCCCTCAACCCAAGGTTACGTACATGCATCTCGTAGACCTTCGGAGGCAGAGCTTTTGTGAATGGATCCGCTAGATTATCTTTTGTATCAATCTTCTCTACTAGCACATCACCCCTTGCTACAATTTATCGTATAATATGGTACTTCCTTTCAATGTGTTTTGTTGCTCTGTGAGTTCGTGGTTCCTTTGAATTAGCCACAGCTCCCGAATTATCACAATATACCGTGATGGTCTTGGGCAGCTTAGGAATCACGTCCAACTCCAAAATGAAGTTTCAAAACCATACTGCTTCTTTCGAAGCTTCAAAAGCTGCCACATAGTATGCTTCCATGATGGAGTCAGCAATGCACTTCTGCTTTGCAGTCCTCCATGATATGGCCCCACCTCACAATGTAAACACATAGCCAGAGGTGGACTTCTTTTTGTCTCGGTCTGCCTGGAAATCCGAATTAGTGTAACCCACAGGGCACAACTCCTCACACTGATAGACGAGACACTAGTCTCTAGTCCTTTTCAATTATTTGAGTATGTGCTTTACCGCGGTCCAATGCGCCTGTCCAGGGTTAGACTGGTATCTCGCTACCATGCCTACAGCAAAGCAGATATCTGGCCTCGTACATAGCATTGCATACATGAGGCTCCCCACGGCCGATGCATACGGCACGTTCCTCATCTCATCTTTCTCCTTTTGTGTCACCAGACACTGATCCTTGGAAAGATGTATGCCATGTCTGAAAGGTAACAAACCTTTCTTGGCAGTTTGCATGCTGAAACGGGCAATCACAGTATCCACATATGATCCTTGATACAAGGTCAGCATCCTCTTATTACGCTCCCGCAATACTTTTACCCCTAGGATGTATCCTGCCTCCCCAAGGTCCTTCATATGAAACTGTTCGGATAACCACCCCTTTATGCCCAACAATAAATCCACATTGTCGCCAAATAGGAGAATATCATCTACATAAAGTGCAAGGAACTGTAGGGTTTGAGTCTACGATGGACAACACGAGTTGCCATTAATGAATTTCTTGCCAAGGATCGTTCTTAGGATACCAGGAACAAATTTCAATTAAATAAACCATGCGATTCTATGCATGCTCCTACAAAATTAATTGCAGAGGATGGATTTAGAGAATACCTGATTTCACCGTTTGATCTACAGATCTAGATCGGAGCCAATAACGATGAAATAGATCTGGATCTGAATCTAAATGCCGGCGATGAACAGTTGTTCCTACAGAACTGATGTTCTGATCTGTTCCCTTGCTCCTTGGAAATCTGGTGAGGATTATCTACCAAGTTGAATCCGAGATCTGGAGAAATCGATCAGTTTCTCCCTTTCGGATCGCTGCCACGTCTCTCTCAATTCTCGTTCAATACTGAATAATCTAACATGATCTGATAGAGAGAAGGCCAATATATAGTGTTAGGGTTTTGAGAAACCCTAACCCTAATGGGCTTGAGCAGTTCATGGGCCAGACCAGGGACCAGATGCAAAAAATAAAGTGGGCCCTCTTTATTAATTATTCATTCCTTGTTCAACCCAGAACATAATTAACTAATAAAACATTGTTTTAACCTTTACCACGGTAACAATGCTGACTCGCCCCTTTATTACCACGTTATTAGGAACAGGTTGCACCAAACTAACATGATCCACATATTTAAGGTTTTAGACATTCATTAATTAATTTGGCTTATGACAATCAACCATAATTAATTAATCTCTTATTTTCTGAGTAATACCACTCACTCCTTTTCACTTATGCCTGAATTAAATAATTCAACCTGCAGGGTTTAGCATAATGAACCTTGTGAGTGATCGCTAAATTATTTAACAGCGACTTAGCAGAGCTAATAATATAG
>JAPKLW010000563.1:55258-67487 GCA_026898455.1 Plectranthus barbatus | reverse complement strand
AATTACTAGGATATATATAGAGGTGGAGGTGTATCATATCAAATCTATGGCTAAAGATATGAAAAAACTCGAATTCAGTCAATTTCCCGTGCCAGCAGGTCCGCGTCGATCGACGTGGCATCCCCGTCGATCGACGTGGAAAAATCAGGTTCGCCCCCTTCTGCACGATCTCACGGTTTTGGCCATAACTTTCTCTCCTGAACTCCGATTGACCCGATTCCAGTTGCGTTGGAGAGCTAACTCAAAGCTTCATCCATTGACATGCGCCAATAGCCCGAATCCCTCGTGTTGAAGAACTCTTCACTGCTACTCTTACACGTCACTACTTTCGGAACGGTTTTCTTATGAATTTAAGCCTAAAACCTGCATAAATACCAAAATACGCCTAACGTCACCTAATATTGACTCATGCATAAAATATATATATAAACTCATTATAACTACATAAAATAGTAGAAAAATAATATAGATAAGTGAGTGAAATAATGAGCTTATCAGTAAGCTCCTCAGGCAATGTCACCATCCTGAAACGGAGATGCTTACCTAAATGTCCAGCCTAAGCAGGCCACACACAAATTGCCAACACCCAAAATACGGGTATAAGAGTACATGTAAGACTCACCACCATGGTAAATAAGAGTGTGGTCAATCTGTGTGTGCCCCTTATCCTTCAGTTAGGTTTAAGATCATAGGAAGTATGTTAGAGATCTGGCTCATTCATATGTCAATGAGAATGGCACATCCCACTGTTGATCCCATCAATACATAACCATGTACCGACACATCAAGTAGCTAGGATAAGCCCACTTATGAACCGATGTGCCGCAGCTTAGACCGACAGCCTATCCAGGGACTATCTCAGCTGTGATACTGTTTATATCTCGCTAGGTCAAACGACTCATATGATCCTCTGTGATCTCCTACACACCTTATGATCATCCCCATAGGCGAGATAATAGGATATATGGTTCGTTGTATGTTTGTTTCATCAGACAGCGAGCATTTTTGTAGCAACACATATATGAAGACCAGTGTACCAAACACTTAATCATATATGCTTTCAGTATACAATCCCAACAATCTCCCACTTATACTTAAATCATAATACCATTGCTTTACCAAGTATTAAGTGTGTCTATACTGTCAATCACTCCCACTACATTCACGTTACCTCTTGTCACGATTTCTCGTATGATGTGATGCCACACATCCTATGTGTTTCACCACCTTGTGAGTCTTGGGTTCCCTTGAGTTTGTCATTGCACCAATATGATCACAATTCCATGTGATTTATTAGGCAAACTCAGAACACACACCTCTAGAGGATAACATCGGAGTTATACTGCTTCTTGCAAAGCTAATGAAGCTGTCAAAAAACACAGCCTTCATACCGGAATCTGCAACACACTTCTGTGTTAGATTCCTATAACTCCTCCTCCAAGGAAAACACATAGTTAGAGGTCGATTTCCTTTCCTTATGATCCTCCTGGATATCCGATGCCTTTCAACTCACATGGCATATTTGTAAACCAATGTGCTTGTCCTGAGTTGAATTGATCTATGTTTAACATGTTTATAGAATTACAGATATCTAACTTCGTTCATTTACAATATAGAAAGATAACAATCTTTCTTGCTATGAACGACTTACCACAGAATCAATTTAAGCCAGACATCCTTTTCTTGTGATAACACAAGACCTTCATTTAAAAGATGTTCCAAAATCTCATAAGTCCTACTTCTGAAACTGTTCGGATAACCATCTCTTTATGCCTGACAATATCTCCACTCCATTTCCGAAAGTGAAAATACTATCTACATAATGTGCAAGGAAAACCACGCTTCCGCTGACACATAACTGGTACGTGAAACTATCATTCTCGATAGACAATATCAAAATGTCTGTTACATGACCTTGAAGCTCCTTTTAGTTCATACTAGAACTACCTTGGCTTCCAGACATGATGCTTTTCACTTTACTGCACATAACTTATCTGGTTGTTGCATACAGATGCCGTCACCTCTTATCAAGGTACCCGTTTATAAAATAAGGATGATGTCATCCATCTTCCAGATATTTAGATTCATATGTGCTGTTATGGTTCGAATGGACTTAATAGTTGCAACCAGTGAGAAGGTCTTGTGGTGAAACATACCTTACTCACTAACCTAGCCTTTAGAATATACTAGGTTTCCATTCGTGCACTTTTCATGTATATCAATCAGTTGCCTATAGCTGGAAAGTTATTTGGCAATCACTGATCCTGATACACAACCATAACCTTTACTGATTCATTTCTGAACTCATGACTCGACGTCATTAAACTGCATCGTTTGTCTTAACAGCTTCGTTACGCTTTAAGGGATAAGTACGATGTTGTTCGTTAAACTGGGAACAACTCCAGAGACTGTTTCCATGAACTAGTACCACTAAGCCTGTTAAGGCAACCTCCCACTGCAACGATACTCATTTATGTTGTCAGTCAATGGTGCATTAATTTGTGGTTTACCACCTTGCACATGTAACCGTGAAATTGGTACCATACCTTCCAAGGTATGCACAATATGCCACGGGGTATTTCCTGATGGATTTGAATAGTCTTCTCTAAAACGTTAGATAACATTCTCACATTTGGATTCATGATTTCATCCTATACAACTTGCTTCTATCTAGGATACACAAAGCAACCATCTTTTTCGTTTACCTGGAATAGCCCACAAAGCAGTACTAGCTTAAACCTTTCTTCCAACCAATCAGTTTCCTATGCAGCTTAACAACCAAATTACCCATCAATGCCCTTTTGATAGAGTCAAGGTCTGCTAGGGTAATTGGAACTGATTTAGAAGACATTAGATTAAGCAAACATGCAACTGCTTTTGGCGCTCTTCCCAAAAACGAAAATTTTGCAAAGCTGGCATAACCTATAAACTTTTAAAGAATCTTATTTCGTTTTACCTACATTATCCCAATCGAGGGATAATAGGTGTAGTTAACTGGGATGCAATCCCTTTGCTCTGCCAGATACTGTAAAACCCCATCACTTAAGATATACCATTATGAATGAACCATAATGTTTTTACGGGCTTGTTTAACTTATTCTCTACCTTAGTCATGAACGCTCTTGATTAAAGCAAGAGACTAGGACTTGTAGTGAACTAGATAAATATATCCAAATCTTAAATGATTACAGTATCAATGTCTGTTAAGGCAACTGCGGAAGTAGACTCAAAACCAGCAAACTAGAGCAAACACAAAATAACCTATAGAGATACAATCGCCTATTAAAAGGTCTGGTTACCATCTTATACCTCTAAGTAGTTGTCATAAGTACCATTCTTAGGAATACCTGGAATGAATCCATAATTCCATGAATTACTTAAAACTACTTAGACTGATGTAACCTATCTCTATAGAGATTCTTTTAAATTATACCTTAGAACATTGATAGTTTATGTAATCAAGTAATGAATAGATAATCATCTATAATAGAAAACACTGTTATTCATTCATGATAGATAAACTCCATCGAATAACTGATAATCCATTACAATAGATGAAAGATATGTTTATCAAAACCAAACCAATATTTATACAGAAACTTGAATTAAAACAGAGTTTTTTAACATAAACTCAAAGTAAAATCTCCATCAGCTGAAGTAGCATCTTCCAGCATCAATCTGGGAGATGGTAATCCTGCCATCTTCAAGCCTTAAGCTTGATTCCCTGCAAAGTGTAGCAAACACGATTAGTGACCTCAGTTACCACTACCCACTAAGGAGTAGAAAACCGATACTAAACTTGTTTCAACAAGCAATGCAAAAGATGATGTACCTTGTCCCTTAGTTATCAAACTTGGACAATTTACTTTCCAGTGACCCTTCTTGCCACACTTGAAACATTTGTCCTTCTTGTTATCTTTCTTTCCTTTGTTCTCTCCTTTACTATTCTTCTTCTTCATGTCATTACGACACGATTTAGAAGAACTTTTAGCAAGAGATCTGGAATGAACTGATAAGGCAAGACTACTCCCACTGCTTCCTTCATTCCTCTTTTCTTTGACATCACTCTTTCGACTCGGAAGCAAATCAGAGTGACTCACAGAAAAGACTGAAGAAGCTTCTGTTGGTACAAGATCCTTGAGCAGACTGTGAACAGTATACTCACTCTTGTTTTTCTCAACAGAAATTCTGAAGTCATCAAATGACTTCGGTAACGTGTTGAGTATCAAGTCAATTTTGACATCATTGTCAATTTGACCACCCATTAATGTGTTCTCATCTATGAGCTGGATGAGTGATTCCACATGTTCACGTACCGAACAATTCTGACCCATTTTCTGTCTTACAATACGCTTGATAAGACTGGATCTAGGATGTCCATCGAGTCTGCCATATGCTACATCAAGACGTCGCATAATGTCACGCGCAAGCTATACATCACTATAACGAGGATGCAGTGCATCTGACATACCAGCCAAGATATATTGTCTGCATGCCATTCGACCACATCCACATGTTATCATGTGCACGCTCCTCATCGGAAGATGTATCAGTTGGCAAACTCGGACAGGGAGTTTGCAGAACAAACAAATGTCCAAATGAATCCAAGAGCTTGACAATGGCACTTTTCCATCCTGAAAAAATCGGACCAGTTAAGGAATTTTGAACGATTGAATTGATGAGCGATGCAATAATAGACATATCTGAAAATAAATAAGCGAATTAAAGTAAGCACATACTACGAACAATTGAAACAAATATGCACAGAACTTTTAGATAAAACAATGCAATTTGCTTCCTCCAATTGCCCAAGCTAATTTACTGCAAGCAGCTTCAGCAGACGTTTACAGCAAACGCTCAACCAGACCAAAATGATCCTTTAATTTCTTAACATGCCAGGTATCTTTAGCAAAAGAAATTAATATTGGACATCCCAAGACCATGTTCACCTATCCGGAGCAGGGACATCATTCATGAGTTATACTCCAGGCAACATCTAAGTCGAAGTAACCACAAGCCTAACTACAGATATTAAAAAGCGATTTGACATACGTACTCGACCCATGCGTCCTGCCCTTAACATCCTTTGTTATCTCATTTAGTTTAATCTTAGAGACCAGTGAAAGTTGTCTCAATGCAAGCCGCTTCAGCAGACGTTTGCTTAGAGGCTCCCACTTCTCATCTTAAACTAAATGTTTTATTTAGAAACCTCATCGCATTAGAACTGGTAAGGGACCTCTAACGCAAGCTGCTTCAGCAGACGTTTACGCTTCGAGATGCCTTACTTCCAATGAGAGGTCGTATTTGTGGAGGTCTAATGATCTTGGTTAGAAAAGCATCAAAATCCAGCTTAGTACTTTTAATTCTAAAGGTTTCATGCGCACACATTATTTTATGTGTCATTAATTATGTCACATCTAAAATTCCATCATAAATTAATATGACCCTGGAATTTATAGACACAATTTAAACATAAAACAAATCACATAAGACATGCTCAAAAATTAAATTGCAACATGCTTATAAAAGTAAATAATGAAAGCAAATAGGCATGCTTTCCTATTATTTACTAGTGCACACATAATAAATCACATCAATACGAGAATAAATAAATAAACAAATAAATTCTCGTGGCCCCTCAGATGCGATTACATGGAAATAAATTAAATCTAAATATTACAAGATTTAATTCCATTACAGATCTTCAAACTGGGCCTCCGTTTGACTTGAAAACTGATTTGAACTGATTTAACAGCAATTGGGCTTCAAATTCTCGTGGCCCCTAAATCCACCGCCGCACGCGGCCTGCTTCATCGTGGACCACCATCGCCTTGCGCGAACACCGCTACCATCGTCGTCAGCACGCCTCGCCGGAGACGTGCGCGCAGCAACTGGCTGCAGGAGCACGGCCTAGCCGCGCAGGAAACCCTAGGGTTTCGTTGCACTGCCGCTGCCCCCGCCACGTTCGTCAACCACCACAGCCCTGCACATCTCGCCAGATCTCTGCGCTCCTACTGTTGGTTCGCTGGAACCTGGGAGCTCGCCGGAATCGCAAGCAGCAGCTGCCAGATGTAGGGCGCGGCCCAGCCGCAGGGAAGAATAAAGAAAAATAAAGAAAATACAAAAATAGATCTAGATCTATTACATGATTTCCTATAAAATCTAACCACGGATTTTCTCGTGGTGAAAAAACAGATCCAAAAACGAGAAGGCCACGAGAGCAAAAACATCCACGACAATTTAAATCCATCCATGAACATACATATTCATTTAATTTCAATCTATTCAAGATAGAGCCTAAGAACATCAACCTCGCTCTGATACTAATTGTAGGGTTTGAGTCTACAATGGACAACACGAGTTGCCATTAATGAATTTCTTGCCAAGAATTGTTCTTAGGATACCAGGAACAAATTTTAATTAAATAAACCATGCGATCCTATGCATGCTCCTACAAAATTAATTGCAGAGGATGGATTTAGAGAATACCTGATTTCACAGTTTGATCTACAGATCTAGATCGGAGCCAATAACGATAAAATAGATCTGGATTTGAATCTGAACACCGGCGATGAACAGTTGTTCCTACAGATCTGATCTTGCGATCTGTTCCCTTGCGCCTTGGAAATCTGGTGAGGATTATCTACCAAGTTGAATCCGAGATCTGGAGAAATCGATCAGTTTCTCCCTTCCGGATCATCGCCGCCGTCCCTCTCAATTTTCGTTCAATACTGAATAATCTAACTTGATCTGATAGAGAGAAGGCCTATATATAGTGTTAGGGTTTTGAGAAACCCTAACCCTAATGGGCTTTAGCAGTACATGGGCCAGACCAGGGACCAGATGCAAATAATAAAGTGGGCCCTCTTTATTAATTAATCCTTCCTTATTCAACCAGAACATAATTAATTAGGCAAAAACTTGCGTTAGGCAGGCCTAAACGGTTTAGACGGGTTTTATCCTACCCAAATCGATTGACCTATCCCAAATAGGGTTTATTAATCCCAATTAGGGTATATTATATGGGTTTGGGCTTGGGTTAATGGATAAAACCCGCCTAAATCGTTTAGGCCTGCCTAACCCAAGACCTTCCCAATTAATTAATAAAACATTGTTTTAACCTTCACCACGGTAACAATGCTGACTCGCCCCTTTATTACCACGTTATTAGGAACGGGTTGAACCAAACTAACATGATCCACATATTTAAGGTTTTAGACATTCATTTATTAATTTGGCTTATGACAATCAGCCAAAATTAATTAATCTCTTATTTCCTGAGTAATACCACTCACTCCTTTTCACTTATGCTTGAATTAAATAATTCAAAATGCAGGTTTCAACGTAATGAACCATGTGAGCTCCTCAGGGAATGTCACCATCCTGAAACGGATATGCTTACCTAAACGTCTAGCCTAAGCAGGCCACACACAAATTGCCAACACCCAAAATACAGGTATAAGAGTACATGTAAGATTCGCCATCATGGTAAATCAAAGTGTGTTCAATTTGTGTGTGCCCCTTATCCTTCAGTTAGGTTTAAGATCATAGGAAGTATGTTAGGGATCTGGCTCATTCATATGTCAATGAGAATGGCACATCCCACTGTTGATCCCATCAATACATAACCATGTACCGACACATCAAGTAGCTAGGATAAGCCCACTTATGAACCGATGTGCCGCAACTTAGACCGACAGTCTATCCAAAGACTGTCTCAGCTGTGATATTGTTTATATCTCGCTAGGTCAAACGACTCATATGATCCTCTGTGATCTCCTACACACCATATGATCACCCCTATAGGTGAGATAATAGGATATTATGGTTCGTTGTATGTTTGTTTCAACAGACAACGAGCATTGTTGTAGCAACACATATATGAAGACCAGTGTACAAAACACTTAATCATATATGCTTTCAGTATACAATCCCAACAGGAACACCACGCTTCCGCTGACACATAGACGGTACACGCAACTCTCGTTTGAACATTGTGAAAATCCATAGGATTTAATCACTTCATCAAAACGCAGATTCCATGATCGTGAAGCATGTTTAAGTCCATACAGCGACTTCCTTAGCTTCCAAACCAAATGTTCTTCGCCCTTCTGCACATAACCTTCTGGCTATTGCATATAGATGTCCCAACCTTCTTCAAGGTACCCGTTTAGAAACGCTGTTTTGACATCCATCTGCCAGATCTCTAGGTCCTTATGTGGTGCTATGGCTAGGAGTATACGAATGGACTTAAGCATGGCTACCGGTGAGAAGGTCTCGTCATAGTCTATACCTTCTTTCTGATATAACCCTTCGCCACCAGCCTTACTTTGAAAGCTGTAATTTCACCATTTGCTCATTTCTTTCTTTTGTATACCCATTTGCACCGTATGGCTCAACAGCCATCTGCCAAATCAATTTTCTGGTATACATCCATAGCCGTAATGGAATCTATTTCTGAATCCATGGCGATCAGCCATTTGTCTGCATCTTTATCAGATACCACCTCGTCAATAGTTGGCACAGTACCCGTTGGTCCCATACCTTGCATTAGTGGCAGTGTTGGTATCACCTCACCTATTACAGGTGGATTTACCACTACACTGGGCTTTCTTGATGGAATCGCTTCCTTATCCTCAAGCTCGTGGAGGATAATTTCACTCTTGGATCTGTGGTTTCTTACATATTAGTCCTCCAAGAATCTTGCGTTGGTACTGACAACCACTTTCTGATTCTCAGGACAATAGAAGTAATCGCCTTTCGTTTGCCTGGGATATCCTACAAACAGCATCAGCTTACACCTACTTTCTAACTTATCAGGTTCCTTTGTCAGCACATATGCCGGACAACCCCAAACCCTCACTCTGTTCAAACTTGGCTTTCTCCATACCAGAGTTCCAGAGGCATTTTAGGAACTGATTTAGAAGGTACCAGGTTAAGCAAATAGGCCGCTGTCTCCAAGGCATATCCCCAAAACAAAATTGGCAAGCTTGCATAACTCATCATCGACCTGACCATTTCTAAGAGAGTCCTATTTCTTTTTTCCGCTACACCATTTTGTTGAGGGGTTCCCGTTGCAGTCCACTGAGATGTAATCCTGTTGTCTAACATGTACTGCAAGAACTTGTTACTGAGGTATTCTCCACCACGATCTGATCGTAGTGTCTTGATAGTCTTACCTAGCTTCTTTTCTACCTCAGTCCTAAACTCTTTCTCAAAGCATTCAAACTTGTGGCAAAGCAAATAGACATATCCGAATCTTGAGTAATCGTCAATGAATGTAGCGAAGTACTCATAACCTCCACGAGCTTGCGTGGACATTGGTCCACATAAGTCAAAGTGAATCAATTCCAACACATCCTCCGCTCGAGACTGACTTGCCTTAAAAGGCCTGGTCATCATCTTTCCCTCTATACAGGATTCACAGATTTGATGTGGTACCACTTGAAAAGAATCCAAGAGCCCATCGCATGCTAATCTTTTAATCCTCTTTAGACTGATGTGACCTAGTTTCAAGTGCCAGATATATGTTTGATCCTCATCGGAAGAAAACTTTCTCTTTAAATGATTATTATTATTGGATGAGTTTGCAACATTCACGGAAGATTTATGCATACAATCAACGATATAGAGAGAGTCAATTAGTTTGCCACGATAGATAACACCGTTATTACCAATGATAGAAACTCCACTATCAAAAATAACTGAATATCTATCACTAAATAACTTGGAAACTTAAATTAAGTTCCGCCTAAAAACCGGCACATATAAAACATCTCTCAAAATCAAAACATTGTTTTCAAAGCATAAAGTAAAATCTCCAATGGCTACTGCTGAGACTCGCTCTCCGCTGTCCATTCAGATGGTAATCTCGTCATGCTTCAACTGCCTTGTCGGCCTGAACCCCTGCAAAGTATAACAAACATGATCAGTAGCTCCAGTATCCACTACCCAAGAATGGGTAGAAACCGATGCTAAACATGTTTCCGTTATAAATGCACATGACGTACCTTTTCTACCCGTGCCAGGCACTAGACAATCTACTTCACTTCGCTTGCGTTTGCATGGCTTGATGACGTCTTCTGCCAGATCAGCTTCATCTAACCTTTTAAGCATTTCTTTTGCTTCAGAAACTTTCTTGTCAAAAGCTGACAAAGTTGGAGCAAATTCTAATGCTTTCAGGTCAGATTCCTCTCGCATCAGGGCCGAGAGTGACTCGGTAAGAGTAAACTCGTGCCTGGTACCGAGGAACTCGATGAAGCCGTTATAATAATCAGATAGAGAGTGTAGGACAATGTTTATTTCCGCCCGCTTACTAATTCGTCCGCCTCTCTTTCTGTACTTTCTCATATTTCTCATCATGCTGACGAAGTGCAGAATCAACAAACTCCTATCAGTTATCCTCTTGCAAACCAGGTCCTCCACAAGATTATAACTGACAGGTCGTCTCACCTTCCCATATACTTTTACAAGGTCCCTCCATATCTCAACAGTAGTCTGGTACTTCTTGTACTTGAGCTTTAATTCTCTAGACAGACTGTTCATGATGAGTCTGCGGGCAAACTCATCAGAAGCTACCCATCTGTCTTAGAATTGTCGCTCATAGTTCGTACAGTTCCAATACTTGGGAGATAGAGGGTCCATGTAAAGCACATGGGCATGTTTTGCAAAGCAAAGTATTTCCATGAAGCAAAACCTCCATTCAGGAAAATTCGGACCGGTTAATTGATTTTGTGCTAAGATATTGATTACATTTGGTAAAGACATGTCTGAAATAATAAATTAAAGCAGAAATTAAAACATAGTCGCAAACAATTGAAACAATTAAATATTGAAACCTTATGATAAAACAATATTAATGTTTCCTCCAATTTGCCTAAGTATTACTATTGCAAGCCACACATGTGGATGTTTACAACAAAACACTTAACGAGACTGCATCTTTCAATTCGAGTCCTTTAATTCCAATCCATGCCCGGGTTCCTTAGACAAATGGAATTAATAATTGTAGACTAACTTAAGACCATATTATCCTACTGAGCAGGGACATCACAAATGAGTTATACTCTGGATAACATCTAAGCTAGCTTACCACCAAAGCCAACCCTGCCATATAAGGATCTATTAGAACACACCTGATCCCTATAATAAGGATGTCTCATTTAATTCAATCCCTAGAGAACTTATGAAAATTCAATACGCAAGCTACACATGTAGACGTTTACGCATGAACTCCCACTTCTCACATGAAATAAATGTTTGTTTTAAGAAATCATATCTATTAGAACTAATGAATAATAAATTAAGTAAGCTACACATGTAGACGTTTACCTAAAAAATTACCCATTTCCATTAAAGGATCGCTTTGTGGAGGTCTTACTAAATTATGAGCTTAGTAATTTTAAATTCATAAGGTTCAATTGCACATATTATTTTATGTAGCCATAATTATAACATTGCTAAAATTCTATCATGCATAGCATGAACCCCGAATTCATAGTTATAATTAATTACACAAAATAAATCACATAGCATGATTTAAAGCTATAAATAAAAGCAGTAAACGTGCTCCTATTATCTACAACATGCTTATATGATGCGCAATTAATATAAACACATATATCATGCGAAGACAAATAATAAAAAGAATAAAAAATGTCCTCGTGGCCCCCATGATAAAAAAAATAATAATTCTTACTATTACACGTTGGAATTATTTTTACAGATCTTCGACAGGGCTCCCACTTATTCGACAGGGCTCCCACTACTTGGACTGGACAACTGGGCTAGTTAACCAAATCGCAGGCCTAGGCACACATTCCGAGCCCAATAGCCCGCGAAAACTCGGCCAGACGAGCCACCACCGGCAAACCACCATTGCCGGCAACACGCCGCCGCCACAGGGGCTCACGGTATCGCAAAGCAGCCATGCACGTACGTGCATGGTTGCAGCCCGCGATCTCGCCTCCTCCGGCTGTTGCCCATTTTGCATGCCACCGCTCTGGCTTGCCCCAACAGTCGCCCGAACCGCCGTCACCTTTCTTCTCCACCGTCGGCCTCCATGACTCGCTGGAATCGCGCAAGTAACGAGACCGGAGGCTCGCAGAAACCGCACGCAAACCCTAGGGACCCCGACTGCCGAGCCACGCAACCCCGACTACCGAGCCACGCAGCACCACCTTCGCCCTGCCTGACACTGTTCGAAGCGGGGGAGAGCGCCGCCGGCACT
>JAPKLW010000563.1:28530-45258 GCA_026898455.1 Plectranthus barbatus | reverse complement strand
TAGTCGTTGGTAATTGTTTAACTAGGCAAAATAGAATATAAACCAAGCATACAAGTAACAAAGCAATAACCAAACATGTGTAATTAAACTTCTCAAGCCAAAACAATGTAGTAACTTGCTTAGGTAGATCAAAATCTCAAGTTCAACAATAAGAAGATAGTGAGTGTTGATTGAATCTCTATTGTTCCAAGTTGAATCAAACTATGTTGTAAACCAAGTTTAATCCCTAGGAGGTTGAGCAATCGACCCTACATTCGCTAGCCACTTGCTATGGAGAACTAACGGTAGATGACATTAGGAATTGCAAACAGCTATGTTATTAAAATTGTAAGAATATACCATTTTCATGACAATTCCGCCCGCGTGTTGGCTGCAGCAGCGTTCACATCAACTACCTCTAAAACTGGCTATTACCTACACCTAAGATATAAGGAACAAGCTCAAATGCAATTCAATCCCTCAAAGGAAAGTAAACAAGCAAATTTGATATCAACTCATCACAATATCCATTCTACAACACTCACATATGAATTTAGTTCTTCATACCTTGAATTGAGTACAAATCAATAAGAGAAATGAGAGAATCCATTACAATATAGCAATGTCTAAGTATGATTTTCTTTGATTGCCTTCCTTGGACTCAATCTACCTTCCTTCCTTCCTAGATCTTCACCAAGTTGGAAGAATTTGACTTGAATCTCCTTGTGTGGATGGGGAATGGTTTGTAGATGAATCTAAAGAGAACTCTCATGACGGTTATTTGAAATCTGACCAACAGTTCTTTTAAAATGCAAAAATCCCCTTTTTATAGACGAGCTCCCAGGGCCTCGGATCGCCCAAGCCACCCATGGCTCGCCCGAGCCATGCTGGAAACTGCAGGAACTGAAAAATCCTGATCTGGCTCGCCCGGGCCAACCTCGCTAGACCGAGCCTGCTCTCTATCAGCAAGGCTCGGTCTAGCCTGCAGAGTTCAGCCGAGCGAGCCCTCTGTCCGGCTTGGCTTGGCCGAGCCTGCTTCGCTCGGTCGGGCGGCTCCTCTGAACTCCGAAACTCTTCCTTTCGCTCCGCTTGGGCGAGCCTAACCTCCTTGGACTCCAAACTCGGGTGATTTGCCTCCAAAGCTCCACCAAAAATGCTATAATATGCTCAAAACACATCATACAACATTCAAAACACGAAAACCCGACAAAACAACAACAAAAATATATGATACGTGGGTAAAATGAATTCAAACATGCACGCTCACACATCGAAATATAGGTCATTTTACACACATATCAGCGCTTGCGCTTCACGCCCCGGCCGCTGCACGCCGCCGTCCCGGCCTTCTGGCCGTTGCTCTCGCATTGCCGGCCCAGGGCCGTCGCGCCTTCGCCTTCCCGCCTGTGGCCGCGCGGCCATCACTGTGCATGCGCGCAAGCGCGCGTTGTGCTGAAACCCTAGGGTTTTGCACGTTGGCACTGCCACCGCCGCCGATCATCGCCCGCAGTGCCTGCCCTCGCCGACCGTCGTGCATGGCGTGCTGCCATGCCGGCGCCGTCGTGCATTCTTGTGCAGCCCTTCGTTCTTCATTCTTCATTCTTTGTTCTTTGTGTTATTAGTCCACTGGGATGTAATCACATGATCTGACAAATACTGCAGGAACTTGTTATCGAGGTATTTGCCACCGCGGTCAGATCGCAGTGACTTGATAGTTTTCCCGACCTTCTTTTCTACCTCAGCCTTGAACTCTTTGAATTTCTCAAAGCATTCAGACTTGTAGCGAAGCAGGTAAACATATCCGTATCTTGAGTAGTCGTCAATTAAAGTGACGAAGTACTCATAACCTCCACGAGCCTGTGTGGACATAGGCCCACATAAGTCAGAATGGATCAATTCCAACACTTCCTCTGCTCGAGACTGACTAGCTGATAAGCTCATTATTTTACTCGCTTATCTATATTATTTTCTACTATTTTATATAGTTTTATTGAGTTTATATATATATTTTATGCATGAGTCCATATTAGGTGGTATTATGCGCGTCTTGGTGTTTTTACAGGTTTTAGGACTAAATTCACTTGAAAACCGTTTCGAAAGCAGTGACGTGTAAGAGTAGCAGTGAAGAGTTCTTCCACAAGGGGAATTCGGGCTATTGGCGCATGGAAATGGATGAAGCTTTGAGTTAGCTCTCCAACGCAACTGGAATCGGGTTAATCAGAGTTCGGGAGAGGAAGTTATGGCCAAAACCGTGAGACCGCGCAGAAGGGGCAAGAGATCACGTCGATCAACGTGAATCCACATCGATCGACGCCAAAGAGAGAGCCACGTCGATCGACGCCAATCCACATCGATCGGTGCGGGTCTGCTGGCGTGTGAATTTGATGAAAATTGGATTTATTCATATCTTTAGCCCTAGATTTGATAGGATACACATCCACCACCCCCTATAAATACCTAGTAAATTCGACTTTTTCAGTATGCACTATCATATTATTTTGTTTTAGAGTTTTGAGAGTTGGAAAACACGAAACCCTTTTATTTTCTTATAATTTCTTTACTTTTGTGCAATTTAATATGTTTTCTTTTTTATTTCTATCTGCTATGAGTGGCTGGAAACCCTAGCGGGTTCTAGGGTTTGATATTATTATGGATGCATGTTAGGATTAATTAATTAGGTTCATGATTCTTGTGTTTATTTTATAATTCTAATTTAACTCAAGGACCGAGAGGTGACGATTAATTTAGATGTCTAGCTATTGATAGAAGGACCGAGAGGTGAATATTGATAGTGAGATTAGGAATGCATGATACAGTCTACACTATCCAAAAACATGTACTAGACTGTAGGAATTGAACTGATTTGCTTATCAGATTGACTAATTTGGTGTACTTGAGACCGAGCAGAGATAGTCACTAATTAGTAATCTAGGTTATATTTTCCAAACAAGGAAATATAGCATTAATGCAGTATTCCACCTGTTAAATTAATTGGTTCTACATGTCATCCATAATAAGAATTCTTCACTAGAATCTGTGTTCCTTTAAATTTGCTTTCAAAACCTCTTTAATTTTTAGCATTGTCATATTTATTTTCCAAATAAAACCCTGATTTTGAATCACTCAAACAATGAATCTTAGGATCATAATTAGTACATAGGATAGTTTTGTTATACAATTCCCCTGGATTCGATAACCTTAGTGTTCATATAAATTTATTTGCCACTGTTGCTATAATTAATCTGTAGATTTTACAGTGATCAAATTGGCGTCGTTGCCGGGGAATTGTTAGATTTTATCTTGTTACTAGTTTGTTCTAGGATTTGCTGGTTTGAGTTTTATTTTTCTGTACGTGTGCGTGCGTGAGTTTCGTGTCTGCGTCCTGCATCGATCGACGCCCATCTGCATCGATCGACATCAATCATTTTGCTGCGTCGATCGACACCTACTTCTCTCTTGCATCGATCGACGTGAATCCACGTCGATCGACGCCGAACTAACATCTACCTATTTTCTGCGCAGGTGCGTGAACACGCGAGCCAAAGGAAAGACACTCGAAGCCTTTGTCCCTGAAATTGAAGCAACCTGCAGGAAAATCAAAAACAAAGGAAAAGACAAACAACGAGAGATGGCAGATAACCCTGAAGCACCTCTGCAAAATATGACTCCCGAGGAGCAGAGGCAATTTGTGAATGAAGTACAACAGCTGAGAGCACAACTACAAGCAGCCCAGGCTACTCAGGCAGAGCAAGCTGCAAGACTGGCAGAGTTGACCAACAGGCAGATTGTGGTTCCGCAAAGGTCCATCTTGGATCGATTTCTTCTACAGCAAGCGGAGGCTGGATTCAGAGTTGGCATCAATGACAACAACTTTGAGCTATGCACAGGCCTTATTCAGATGGTGCAGCAAAATTAGTTTGCGGGGAGAGCTGTAGAAGATCCATATACCCACCTCAACCAATTCATTGAGGTGTGTAACACTGTGAAGCAGAATGGAATAACCCAAGATGTAATCAGAATGAGACTGTTCTCGTTCTCACTCAGAGACGAGGCACGGTCTTGGTTTGCTGGACTGGATAAGAGTCAAATCGGGACATGGGAGGAGCTTCGAGCAGAGTTCCTTACCAACTACTTCCCACCGAGCCTGCTGCTGAAGAGGAAAGCTGTCATTACTACTTTCAAGCAGATGTATGATGAGTCACTCTACGAGGCCTGGAAGAGATACAAAGAGCTTCTACGACTCTGTCCTGGACATGGCATTGACCTGGAGATGCAAGTGTGCCATTTTTATGAGGGTTTGAATCCTCACATGAAGGAGTTGGTTGATGCATCTGTTGGTGGGATACTGATGAAGAAGAGTGGTGTAGAGAGCATGAGGTTGCTGGCAAACATGGCGCTGAATAGCCACCAATGGCCAACTGAGAGACAGATTCCGGTCAAAGCTGTGGAAGACAAGCTAGAAATTGATGTGGTTGCCGAGGTGAAAAAGCTCCGAGAAGAGATTGAAAAATTGGGCACAACACAAGCTGCAGTTGTTGCAGAGCAAGCATGGCTATTGTTCCGGTGGAGGCCGACTACATCAACCGCGGTGCAAGCAGTTCGTCTGGAACTACCGGGATGGAGGTGAACTACGTTGGCGGTGGTTATCACAATAACTACCGAGGCAATCAAGGGTATCATTACAACCATGGGCGATCTCACCCTAGTTTTTCTTATGCTAACCCTACTGCTGCAGAACACCCTCCGCCTAAATTTGATGTAGGTACTGGAGGAGAGATCGTGGAAAGGAAGAAATCCGTGCTGGAGGAGATGCTCGAGAAATTCATCAAGAGCTCGGATAATCGGTTTGGGAAAGTAGAAACCGAGGTGAAGGGGATGGCCAACCACATGCAGCTGATGACGAAGCATCTTCAGATGTTGGACACCCAACTGAGCCAATTCACCACTACTCTCAGCAATCAGCATAAGCGGGGACAGTTGCCAAGCACGATAGAGGTGAACCCCGCAAAGGAAAATCCAGTGAATGTTATTAATCTGAGGTCTATGATGAACTACAAGGGTCCCGAGATGGCTGTGAATGATTCTGGAGGCAAAAAGGAGCAAAACTGCACAAGAGAGGGATCCACGTCAATCGATGCACCACCCGCGTCGATCGATGCAGAAGAAAGAGCCACATCGATCGACGCCACTCTGCGTCGATTGACGTCGAAGTCCATTCCAGGCGAATAGCAGAAGCAGTCTGAAGATCGACTCCCTCCTATGACATTCCCACAGCGGTTCACGAAGCAGAAAGAGGACGAGAAGTTCTCCAGATTTGTGGAGAATCTGAAGAAGGTCAACATCAACATCCCGCTGATCGAAGCACTGAAGGAGATCCCAGGGTAAATGAAGTACCTCCGGAAATTAATGAGTGGAAAGAAGCAATTCGTGGAGAACGAGAAGGTGAAGATCTACGAGCAGTGCAGCCTGCTACTTCAAAAGCAGGTGCCCATCAAGAGAAGCGATCCTGGATGCTTTTCTATTCCGATTGAGATTGGGGACACACATTCGAGAGAGTACTGTGTGATACTGGGGCCAGTATCAACCAGATGTCGTACTCCATCTACAAGTGTCTCAACATCGGAAAGATGAGGCCCACGATGATCACCCTACAGATGGTGGACCGGTCTGTGTCCCGCCCGAAAGGTATACTAGAGGATGTGCTCATTCGCGTGGGCCATCTCATTTTTCCTGCAGACTTTGTGGTGCACGAGATGAAGGAGGATGAGAACATGCCCATGATCTTGGGGCGTGAGTTTCTCGACACTAGTGCCGCTCCCATTGACTGTCGATGCGGCGAGATCACACTCCAAGCAAACGACGAGAAGATCACCTTTGTGATCGACAAAAAAAGCAAGAAGAAGGCGGAGTGCAATCAAATCTCTACTACTGAAGAAGGAGATGAATCCGAGGAGGAAGAAGCAGCTGCCATTGAGTGGGAGCGAGGAAACGAAAGGGTAGAAGTGTCAACTACGCCTCCTTTTTCTGCCCTTACCACCATTATCAAAGACCGAAAGGTTTACATGGTGGATGCTAAAGGTCGGCGAGTCTGAACCCGACCTCCTTGGCGGTGATTTGAGGTATCGTCGAGCTGCGACGTTAAATCAAGCACTTGTTGGGAGGTAACCCAACCTTTCCCGTATTTTCTTTTCAGTTTTCGTTCTTATTTTGAATTTCTATTATTTTTGTTAACAGTTGTTTTGCAGTATTAATATATATATATATATAAAAGGGGGATACTGCTCCGCATCGATCAACGCAGCCTAGCGTTGATCGACGCCGAGCAGCCGACGTGTTACACTTTGATCCACGAAAGGATCGACGCGAAGTGCCAACAGTCTCTATTTCACATCGCGTGATGTTCGAAGACTCCAGGGGATAAAAAGTTGATGTCTGAGATCAACTACCAGGTATCCTTCCCTCTTTTGTCTGATTTTCAAACTTATTCCACTCTTTGAGTTGGAAATAAGTTTGGGGGGATGTGGACAAGAGATGGAACTTCTATCTTTTATTTATTCTGCTTTCCGCCTTTAATTTTTTTAAGTTTTATTCTATTTTGTGGGGAAAAATTTTGATTTTTGAAATAACCCGAATGAGATTATGAGATTAGAATCGGTTGAGGGTTGAGTATGAATTGATTGTGATTGTGGTTAGATGTCTACATTTAACAACATGAGTTGTTATTAATTCACAGGACCGTTCTTGGGATATCATAATAAATTCAATTAAATAAACCATGCGAATCCTATACATGCTCCTACAAAATTAATTACATAGGATGGATTCAAGAGAATACCTGATCTTCAATCGTTTGATCTACAGATCTAGATCGGAGGATGAACGATGAAGTAAAATCTGAAGCGGAATGGAACGACTACTTTGATTGTGTTCCTTCAGATTTGATCTTCTGATTTGTTCCCTTGCTCCTTGGAAATCTGGTGAGGATTATCTACCAAGTTGAATCAGGAAACCGGAGGATTTGATCAGAGAAATCCTCCCCTGAAGCGCCGCCGATTTCTCTCTCTCTAAATTCAATATTCTGATTGAATTGTATACTGTGTTGTCTACTTCTGACCTAGAGAGAAATCCTTTATATAGTGTTAGGGTTTTAAGAAAACCTTAACCCTAATGGGCTTGAGCAATGTGTGGGCCAGACCAGGGATCAAATGCAAATAATAAAGTGGGCCCTCTTTATTAATTAATCATTCCTTGTTCAACCCAGAACATAATTAATTAATAAAACATTGTTTTAACCTTCACCACGGTAACAATGTTGACTCGCCCCTTTATTACCACGTTATTAGGAACGGGTTGCATTAAACTAACATGATCCACATATTTAAGGTTTTAGACATCCATTAATTAATTTGGTTTATGACAATCAACCACAATTAATTAATATCTCATTTCCTGATTAATAACACTCACTCCTTTTCTCTTATGCTTGAACAAATCATTCAGCCTGCAGGACTTGGCATAAAGAACCTTGTGAGCTCATCAGGGAATGTCACCATCCTGAAACGGATATGCTTACCTATATATCCAGCCTAAGCAGACCCCATACAAATTGCCAACACCCAAAATGCAGATATTAGAGTACATGTAAGACTCGCCATCCTAGCAAATCAAAGTGTGGTCAATTCATGTGTGCCTCTTATCCTTCAGTAAGGTTTAAGATCATAGGAAGTATGTTAGGGATCTGGCTCATTCATATGTCAATGAGAATGGCACATCCCACTGTTGATCCCATCAATACATAAACATGTACCGACACATCAAGTATCTAGGATAAACCCACTTATGAACCGATGTGCCGTAGCTTAAACCAACAGCCTATCCAGGGACTGTTTCAGCTGTGATATTGTTTATATCTCGCTAGGTCAAATGAAACATATGATCCTCTGTGATCTCCTACGCACCATATGGTCATCCCTATCTACGAGATAAAAGGATATTATAGTTCGTTATATATTCACATTTATCAGATAGCTAGAATTGTTGATGTAACACATAAATGAAGGCCAGTATATAAACACTTAATCATTTATGCTTTCTGTATACAATCCCAACATATTTCACCCAAATCCTATAGACAAGATACAAATCACCTTTTTCATAGCACTCCCTCATAGACAAGACAGAACTACAATGTTTTCCTTATCTCATAGACCAAGAAAGAAAAAGTAACAGTCTCAAAGGGGTTAATCTAGGGATAAAATATAACAAAGGACAGTGTTTAGGATAATTGGCTAACAAAGACGGCCTAAGATCATTTTCTATCATTGTGCACACTATGCAGTCTCAAAATAGAACAAAAGCAAGTTCTAGAGAAACGAAAACATACATGTGAATCTCTCATGAACAAATAAAGGCTCAAATCTCACTTGGGTTCAAAAATTCTTCCTTAGTCAACTTCAATCCACTCAAACATCATGCAAGTGTAAGTTTCAATTAGACCCTATCATGCGGTATTCTACATTCATAGGCAAATCAATCACAATCGAAATCATCTCAACTAATCAAAGATCAATTCCAAACATTGCATATAATGCTAGAGGGTTCAATTATTTAAAAATTTTCATCACATAATATCTATATTTTTTTATTAGCCAAAAATTTAAACACATCAATTCAAATAAATGCAAAAAAAAAATAAAGCAAGTAAAGGATAGAAAGTTCGAATTTCTTGTCCACATCCCCCCAAACTTATTTCGAACTCGGAGAGTAAGAAAAAGTTTGAAAATCAGACAAGAAACAGAACTGTACCGGACTGTCGATCTCAAACATCGACATTTTTATCCACCCGATGAATTCAGCGCTGCGCGATGAAGATTTGGTGATGCTGGCACTCTGTGTCAATCGACAGGGGGCCTGTCGATCGACACAGAGCCTTCTGTTGACTCCTGATTCTGTCAATCTAAGAGTTCTCTGTGCGCCATGCCTCTGTGTCGATCGACAGCTGGCCTGTCGATCGAAACAGAGGCAATTCCTCCAAAAAAAAATTCAAAATTTAAACATCAAAACCAAAATAAAGTAAAGGCAGAAAAGTGAAAATAAACAATTACGAAAACTAGGAACGAAAATTGAAAGGAATTGAAATAAAAATAAATAACAGTTGGGTTACCTCCCAACAAGTGCTTTAGTTAACGTCATAGCTCGACGATACCTCAATTCAGAACCAGAGCGGGCTAGATCGCACTCGCCTTCCATGAGAATCCACCATGTAGACCCACCGATATTGGATGACAGGAGTGAGCTCGGGTTGAGACGGTGTAATTGACAATTTTGCCATCTCGTTCCCTCACTCCCATCTCTGAGCGGCGTGGTCTTCTTTGATTTCTTCAGTCAGTTCTTCATCTTCATCATCAGCCTCATCTCTGGAAGTAATCTTGAAGCATTCAGATTCATGCCGGCTTCTGTCAAGCTTGAAGGAGATCCTTTCTTCATTGGCTCGGAGGGTGATCTCTCCTCCGAGGCAATCGATCAGGGCAGCACTTGTGTCAAGGAATTCTCTACCCAGGATCAGTGGTGTGCTTCCATCCGCCTTCATGTCCAAGACTACAAAATCTGCAGGAAAAATTAGATGACCCACACGAATGAGAACATCCTCTATGATACCTTTTGGGCGGGACACAGATCGGTCCACCATCTGCAGTGTTATTGTATTCGGCCTCAGTTCTCCAATTTTGAGGCGCTGAAAAATGGAGTAGGGCATGAGGTTGATGCTGGCTCCGGTGTTGCACAGCACCTTCTCGAACGAGATCCCCCCAATCTCCACTGGGATGGTGAAGTATCCTGGGTCACTCCTCTTGATTGGAATCTTCTTTTGGAGGACCATGTTGCATTGCTCGTGAAGCTTGACAGTCACATTCTCCATGAAATGTTTCTTCTCGCTCATCAGCTTCCGGAGATAGCGCATGTAACCTGGAATTTCAGAGAGAGCTTCAATCAGTGGTAAATTGATACTTACCTTCTTCAAGTTCTCGACAAAGCGCGAGAACTTGGAATCCTATTTTTGCATGGCAAATCTCTGAGGAAAAGGCATCAGAGGTGTCTTGGCAGCCTTGGAAGTAGAGGAATGCTGTTGTGTCGACTGGCCTCTGTTTTGACCTGCCTGTCGGTCGATAGGAGGTGTGTCGGTCGACACACCCTCTACAGTCCTGTAGGTTTCCTCCTCTGAGTCTGTGTCGACTGCCTCTTCTGGGCCTCTGTGTCGATCAACAGGGATCCTGTCGATCGAAATAGAGGTCGAAACTGCTGGGTCTAATTCTTCCCCCCCCCCCCAAACTTGCTTTGGGGCATGCTCGGACCTGTGTAGCTCTTTCCGGATCTCAGCTTCACAGCTTTGCAATCTTTCTTGTTCTTGGGATTTGCCTCGGTGGTGCTGGGCAGCTTTCCTGGAGTACGTTGCATCCCGATAGTGGTAGCAATCTGGGTCACTTGAGTCTCAATGATCTAGACGTGCTTGCCAAGCAGATCCACCTTGGTGATCAGTCCTGCCACCTCTTTCTCAACTTTCCCCACTCTGTGGTCTGAAGCTTTGATGAAATTCTTGAGCACCTCGTAAAGGCTCTCCTTCTTCTTCTCCACAATCTCGCCATTCTGCACATCAAAATCAGGAGGGAGTTGCTCGGCCGCGTCGGGCTGAGAGTAGGAGAATCCTGGGTGAGGTTTAGGATGGTAGTGTTGGTATCCCCCTTGCCGGTACTGATTCTGGTAGCCACCACGATTCATGTAGTTCACGTCGGCGATAGGGTCAACCTGTGCAACCGAAACAGAAGCAAAAGTAGTTAGTTTTTCAACCTCCCCTTTGAGCTTCTCTATCTCCTTCTTCAAAGTGTCATCCTTTTTTGTCTCCACTGCCCGGACTTGCGGTCTCCTTGGATTCCCCCATTGTTGATCATGTAGGGCCATCTTTTTGAACAGTTTCAGAGCCTTCTCCGTTGACTTGCTCATTAATGATCCACCAGCTGCATAATCTACGGACTTTTGGCTTTCCTCAGTCAACCCTCTATAGAAGATATGAGCCTGCTCCTCAGTGTCAACTCCATGGCCTGGGCAGCTCCTCAACAACTCATTCCACCTGCTCCAAACTTCGAACAATGATTCATCCATTCGCTGGTGGAACTGCAAGATCTTCATTTTTTTATGAATGATAACTGAAGGCGGGAAGAAGGCAGCGAGGAACTCGGCTCTAAGATCGTCCCAAGTACGGATGTTGCTGCAGTCCAAGGTTGTAAACCACGTCCTAGCCTGATCCCTAAGTGAGAAGGGGAACAAGCGTAGACGGATCACATCCTGGGTAACTCCTCCTTGCTTGATGATATCACACACCTCCACGAACATCCTGAGGTGAGTGTATGGATCCTCCACTGCTCGGCCTCCAAACTGGTTCTGCTGAACCATCTGAATCAACCCAGTCTTGAGTTCAAAGTTGTTGGCGGTGATGCCAATAGCAAATCCCTCATTCTCGAGCTGTGGTCTGTACTTCTTGGCCATCGCATTCGGATCCTCATCATCGGAGTCGTCTGGGCGGCATCTTTCTCTCTCTCTCTTTCTCTTCTTTCGGCTTCGCGCTTGTCTGCTTCCCTTTCTGCCATGAGCTGCTTGATGATGTCCTTCATCTGAGTGACTTCTTGGACAAGTAAGGTGGCACTCTCTTGAGTGATGAGTTGTGTCTCGGGATTCTCCAAAGGTGGCATCTCATCCATGATTGTGCTTGTGTTTTGTTTTTCTTTGTTTTTCCTCTTTCGGGCTACAGCCTCGATCTCTGGATCAAATTTCTCGAGTGGTTTGCCCTTATGTTCATGAACCTGCGAACAAAAACAGAAAAAAAATTGAAAATCAGCCTCTGTATCGATCGACACACAGGTCAATAACTTCTGTGTCGATCGACAGGCAAGCTGTAGATCGAAATAGAGGTAAAAACCTGAAAATGCACACGAACCTAAAACACGAAAATTCAACACCAAAAACCAAAATTAAAACACCAAATTTGAAATCAAAACCAGAAAAATTTCAAAAACGAAAATATAACAGAATATAACAACAAAAATAAATATACAATCTCAATCCATCAGATCTAAAAATAAACTAATATTTAGATAAATCTGACAGTCCCCGGCAACGACGCCAATTTGATAACTGCAGAAAGCAGCGAGCAAATAATATTTTACACCCTAAGGTGGTCGATTCCACAGGGACTGTGCAACGAAAAATCCAAAGTACTAGCCATGATTCTTAGAACACAGAAGTTTGAGGATTTCAGAAAAGGGGTTTTGTTTTAGAAATTAAAGATGACAATTGCAAGAAATTAAAGGATTTTAAAACAGTTAAAGGAAGCACAGATCCTAGGGCAGATTTCTAATCATCAACATGTAAATATCAATCAACTCAACAATGGGGAAAACATAGATTTTTGAGAATTTAATTCCTTGGTCGGACAATTTAAATCCTAGATTATTAATTAGTGACTATATCCTCTCGGTCTCAAGAACACCAAATTAATCATTCTCATAATTATCTAATTATTCCTATGTAGGTTTCTTCTTGGTTGGACAGAAAACAAACATATTTAATTCTCTTTTCCTGTCAATAATTTTCATCTCTCGATCCATAATTATTAACTATAAACCTAGATCTCAATTCACCTCTCGGTCCTTCTTTTATTCAAGATTATTAAATTAAGTATAGCGAATTAAACCATGTTTGAAGAGTTGATATCAATTAAACATGCATCAGAAAAGAAATCATAACCCTAGAACCTGTTTAGGGTTCTAGCCACAAAACATGACTAGAAATAAAGCAAACATGTTATTAATGAACTTACAAATGAAGAGGAACCTTCAATGTCTTGAAAAAATACAAATCTCGATGTAAAATCCAAGGAAAAACAGTCTAATTTTCGTGCCTAAGAGTTCATATTTATAGAGGGGGAAGAAAGACCTAATTAGGTATTGGATTAAAATAGCAAAAACTGCCAAAAAAGGCCAAAACAGCCTTATCGGACCTCTGTCTAGATCGACAGAAATCCTGTCGATCGACACAGCCTTCAAATCAAAATCCGGGCTGAATTTGTGTCGATTCTGCAACTTTGACCTCTGTCTCGATCGACAGGGAGAATTTCGATCGACAGAATGCATGTGTCGATCCCCTTCTGCGCAGTCTCACGGTTTTGGCCATAACTTTTGCTCCCGGACACCAATTGACCCGATTCCAGTTGCGTTGGAAAGCTAATTCAAGGATCTCTCTATTTACATGCTCCATAAGCTCGGATTCCATGTGTGGAAGAATTCGTGACTGTTCCTTTGAACATCATCTGCTTTCGGTATGGGTTTCCAATGAATTCGGCCTAAAACCTACAAAAATCATCCATCAAAGGCATAACACTCCACAAAATAGACTCAAGCACAAAATTTACTAAAAACATAATATAAAGCACTTGAAACAATGGAGAAAAATACAGGTAAGTGAGTAATAATATGAGCTTATCATCCACCTAGCTCACATTATGCTTACTTCTTCTTAACTTAGGATCTTAGTCCTCTCAGTGAATCAAACACTGCTATAATGCCTCATCACCCATATGATTCATAGATCATATAAATTCCATCAATTTCCAAACACAAATTCTATATCTTAATACAAGGTACTTCTACATGCTCACATGATTACACTTCTTTCCTTATCTTTGATTCTAATCTCTCAGTTACTTAAGTTCATCATAAAGCTCATCAATTTCACAATCCCAGCAACATGATATTAAGCTAATTCATCTCACTCTATTTTACATTCAAATTATGCTAATAACCTCTCATAATATGCATGGAATATACTAGGGTGTAACTTATGAAAAACGATCAAAACAACAACCAAAACCGACGGCTCGCGAGGAACAAATGGCTCAGCCGCGGTCGAGCCCGCTGCGCCCCTGCCCGTGCCCTGGCTGCACCCCTGACTACGCCCAAAGGGTACCTGCAGCCAGCCTCTGGCACGGTCCCAGCCCTCGGCCACTCCGGCGACGGGCTGCGACTCTTTCACGCCAATTACACCCCAAAATCCAACCACATTCAACCCCAACATGAATCACAACAAACATTCTCCAACCACATTCAACCCCAACATCAATCACAACAATAATTCCACATATGCACATGCTAAATAACATAAAAAATCATTGCATGTATGATCAAACCCCAATTGATGCGTGCAAAGATGAAAATTCCAAGAGATAGGTTTTTACCTTCTCTGTCAAGTGATCAATTGATGAAACTACCAAATTCCACAACCAGGTTTCTTACAGATTAATGGATAAAATCCGCCTAAACCGTTTAGGCGTGCCTAACCTGAGACCTTCCCTTTTTCTTTTTATTTTCAAGCAATTCTCAATATGTTATTTTTGTTTAAGTTTTACTATATAAATTTTTGGCCCTCAATAGAAATCTATACATATATAATGAATTACATATTAAAGGGGCCCAATATCAATTTATACATATATTATAGACAATAAATTATAAGGCTCAAATATCAATCAATACATACATATAACTACAAATTTTAGGACCTCAAATATCAAAAAATATATATTCAGATATAGAATATACCACAAATTTTGGGGCACCCTGAAAAATGGAATGGGAGCCCTAGCCCAAGGCCTCCCACCTACCCTCGGGCATGGCATGAAAACGGTGTAGTAGCTATGGCGGTCAGAGCACGTTTATTGAATTTTTGTTTTCTTTCCATTCCTTTTCTATTCCCCTGCTAATTGAAACAATGAAAAAATATAAACAAACGACAGCTTTAATTCCAAATCAAGCCCTATTGTGCTTTTTGCTTAGCAAAGCATATTTTTCGAGAAAAAATGCCAAACTAGTTAGCACATTTTTTCAATTTTGTTTGTGGTTTGTAGTAGCGCGAGGTGTGTAGCTTGAAAACCATTTTAATGGGACCACCAAGTTTGATTTCTATAGATATTGGTGTATAATTTGTATATTGATTTCTATAATTTGTTTTTGTTAGTGTATTGGTGATTCGTCTCCAATGCACTTTGGGGTTACTGATTGCGAAAAATTAATAATTATTGTGTATATTAGGTTTTCTTGAAACTCACTTTTTTGTTTGGCAGATAAATTTAATGTAGAAATATTCACTTTTGAATAAATGAAAATTTGTTAGCTCTTTTTTCCATTTTTAAATGTAAAACAATTTTTTTGTATATGATCTATTCATTTTTTTTTTTTTAATTATTATTGAACTGCTTCAGTATAAATTACAAAGAAGAGATTGCTTCATCAAATTAATTATTTATATGACACGAAAAATTCAACATATAAGTTCAACTTCGATATTTTTATTTTTTACTTAAGAAGTTAACACTTTGTTTTCCAATTTCTATATTATGGGATATGAATAATTGATAGGCAACTAATAACAATTTGATTATATTGTCGTAAAAATTGTTTGATCTTGAATACTCAAACAATATCATTTAAAATTATAGAATAATTAACCAATCCAATTATTGAGAATACAATAGATATACAACCCAAAATGACTAACAATATAGAAATGAAATAATTCAAGAGGATAATTTATCAAACAGTTATTATATGCTACAAAGAAAATCATATATATAAGTTTAGTTTCTAAATATAAGTTTAATAGAAGGGTATTAATATATTGATATAAGTTTAGTTTCTAAATATAAGTTTAATAGAAGGGTATTAATATATTGGTTGCTAAGTAAATAGGGGTGTACATGAGCCGAGCTACTCATGAACTACTTGGATATCGATTCGAAAAAACCTCGTTTGAATTTCGATCGTTTAATAAACGAACCGAGCTCGATAAAGTTAACGAACCGAGCTCGTGCTCGGATAAATTCGGTTCGCTAAGTTCGTGAACATGTTCGAGTTCGAGCTCAAACCGAGCTTTATCGAGCTCGATCTCGAACATGTTCGTGAGCCGGCTTGCGAGCAGGCTCATTTAAAAGCTCGCGAGCCAGCTCGTTTACATGCTCGTTTAAGAGATCGCGAGTAGGCTCGTTAAAAAGCTCATTTATAAGCTCAATTTTTTTTATTAAAATATGATATTTATATATTTTTCTATTTCTATACTATTTATATTACATATTTAGATAAACTTTATAAAGTTTTATGTAACTTTTAAGTTTTAATACTTTTTTAAAAATGTACACATAATAGGAAAGTAAGATAAAATTTATATAATCAATGAATCATATAAACTTTTAAATCTTAATGCTTTTTAAAAGTTTGCATATAATATAATAAAGAATTAAGATAAAAATATATAATTAAAACAAACTTCTAAGTAATAATTATTCAATATACCAGTATTAATGCATTATATATTTATGTAAACTATTGAATTATAATACTTTTCTCAAAATGTGTAGATAAATAAAACAAACTCCAAAGTTATAATTGTTCAATATATAAGTATTAATGCATAATATATCTATGTAAACTATTGAATCATAATACTTTTATCAAAAAATGTGTAGATAATAAAAAAGTAACATAAAAATATATAATAAAACAAACTACTTAGTTATAATTGTTCAATATACAAGTATTAATGCATAATATATCTATGTAAAATATTGAAATATAATACTTTTATCAAAATGTGTAGATAATAAAAAAAAAGTAAGATAAAAATATATAATAAAACAAACTCCTAAGTTAT
>JAPKLW010000563.1:0-28520 GCA_026898455.1 Plectranthus barbatus | reverse complement strand
CATAATATATCTATGTAAACTATTGAATCATAATACTTTTGTCAAAATGTTCAATATACAAGTATTAATGCATAATATACTTATATATGTCAACCAATCATAATACTTTTGTTAAAATGTATAAATAACAGAAAAGTAAGATAAAAATATATGATTAAAATAAACCTAAGTTTAATTACTCAATATACAACTATTTTAAATCATAATATTTTTGTTAAAATGTATCGATAATGGAAAAGTAAGATAAACATATCCAATTAATACAAAGTTCTAGTTATAATTACTCAATATACAAGTATTAATGCATAATATATTTATATAAACTATTGAATCATATTAATACTTTGTTAAAATGTTTTGATAATAAAAAAATTGAGATAAAAATATATGATTAAAACAAACTCTTAAGTTTATAACTATTAACTAACTTTATATAAACTATTAAAAAGTTCAAGCTCAAGTGTTGTTTCAAATACTGGTGGGAGAAAGTCACGAAGACAATTTGATGATTTTACCCAAAATGTGGACTGTGTTGCTCACATGAAGTCCGAGCTAGATATGTATCTTGATGAAAGAGTTGTGGTGCAAGTTGGAAGTGATGACTTCGATGTGATATCATGGTGGAGTGCAGATGAATTGAAGTTTAGGATTTTATCAAAGATGGCTTGTGTTGTGATATCTATTCCTATAACTACTGTGGCTTCGGAGTCAGCTTTCAGTACCGGTGGAAGAGTTATTGATCCACATCGTGCCTCTTAAGGTGTGGATACAGTTCAAATTCTATTGTGTACGAGAAATTGACTGAGAGCTCGTTACGGTATCAAATGGAAAGATAAAGTAGGCATTTGTTTGGTATCTTTAATCAATCGTTATAACTAATTTTTTATTCATATTTATTTTTATATTAGTTTGACTAACTTTCATTTAAATCATTTTTTTAAGGATAAAATTGGTATCAAGGAAGTGAATTTTAATTGAAGCTTGGTGCTTCTTTTCTTTGATGCAAATTTAATATGTTTTCTTTGAGTATTTAATATCTATTTACATCAATTTCTACATACAGGAAATGGTGGAGTATGTATTGGCTCGGAAGGTGGTTGTGTTGTTTCAAGGAGCTTATTCCATTTATGTAGTATTTGGATAGTTGTTTAAGCTTTTGATGCTTTTGGACATTTGAATAGTTGTTTTTCCATGCTTTTGGACATTTAAATAGTTGTTTTTTTTTTTATGCTTTTGCATATCTATAATTAAGATAGTACTTTTTTACATATTTTTTGCACATTTGGAATGGAATTACTATAGGATTTGGTATTGTGAATTATTGTATAGTAACAGGTGTTTGTTAAAATTCTGAATTCGAGCTCGAGATCGAGTAATACTCGATAATTAATGTTTGTTAGGTATATAATGAATGTTAGGTATATAATACATGTTTCCTAGGTATATAATGCATGTTTCCTAGGTATATAATGCATATTTCTTATGCATATAATGCATGTTTGTTAGATATATAATGCATGTTGAGGTTGAATATACAAATAGAATCTTAAAAAAGTACAAAATGACAAAAATACCCAATAGTGCAGGTTTTTTGAGATAAAATGACCGAAAATTCTAGTAAAATTCTAAGCGTACATTCATCAAAATCAATGTCGATGATTAGTTCTTATTTCTCATGGTAAGAAGTGTTCTCA
Organism: Plectranthus barbatus; assembly: GCA_026898455.1. Taxonomy (NCBI): domain Eukaryota; kingdom Viridiplantae; phylum Streptophyta; class Magnoliopsida; order Lamiales; family Lamiaceae; genus Plectranthus; species Plectranthus barbatus. The sequence continues at coordinate 26,826 of JAPKLW010000563.1, read as the reverse complement.
CTGGATCGCATCCCTATATATATATATATATATATAGGGAGCGGATCTAGTGTGAAAACTCTTAACGTGAGAAAGTGAGAAAGATGCTTGATTGCATTCACGGCATTGCTTGATTGTATTCAGGTCTTCGCTTGATTGCAATGTTGTTTGATTGTGCTTTAGTTGTTGCTTGATTATTTTGTTGCTTGATTGTGTTTTAGTTGTTGCTTGATTCAATATCAACCATTGATTTTTTTAGATCTGATGAACATGATTTATTCTTTTTTCCTCACAAGGGGATTTTTTTTACATGATCCCTCTATATATATATATATATATATATATATATATATATATACATATATATATATATATATAGAGAGAGAGAGAGAGATATGAGATCAAATAAGAAGAAATCCTCCTATAAGAAAAAAGAATGAATTATGTCCATTAGATCTAAATAAATCAATGGTTGATATGAAATCAAGCAACAACTAAAATATGATCAAGCAACATATTACTGTTGCTTGATTGCGTTTTAGTTGTTGCTTGATTATTTTGTTGCTTGATTGTGTTTCAGTTGTTGCTTAATTGCATATCAACCATTGGTCTTTTCAAATCTAATGGACATGATTCATTCTTTTTCTCACAGGGAGATTTTTCTCACCTGATCCGCTCCCTATATATATATATATATATATAGAAAGAGAGAGAGAGAGAGAGAGAGAGCTGATTCAGTGAGAAAAATCTTAACGTGAGAAAGTGGGAAAGATGTTTGATTGCATTCATGGCATTTTGATTGTATTCAAGTCATTGCTTGACTATTTTGTTGTTTGATTGTGTTTTAGTTATTGTTTGATTAAATATCAACCATTTATTTTTTTAGATCTGATGGATATGATTCATTCTTTTTTCTTACAGGGAGATTTTTTCTCACATGATTCCTCATCTATATATATATATATATATATATATATATAGGGGAGTGATCATATGAGAACCATAGTTACCATGTGAAAATAAGAACAAATCTCGTCCATCCAAAATATGAAATCAACAGCTGAGATTAAATTTCCTCCGTGTTTCATTATTATATGTATTGACTTTCATTATTGTAAAATGAGGGGTAATTTTGTACTTAATGAATTCAAATCTTTTTAGAATCTTAATTTAAATCTTGCAATCTTTCTTTCCTTTGCGATTTGCGATCTTCATTCCTTCTGTGATTATATATTTTCTTCATTCATTCTCTCTGTGAAATTTGCTCGCCATCGTCTGCGTTCGTTATTGTTTGTGTTCGTCGTCGTTTGTGTTCGTCATCGTCGTCGGCGAGTTATGGATTCTTTGAAAGGTAAGAATTGATAAATTTCATATGTTACGTAATAGAATCAGTTGTTTTCTGTTCCAGATTACGGTGATAGAATCGAAGATTCATTGTATGGGTTAATGATGATTTGTTTCCAGATTTTGAATTAGGTTTCGTAGATTGTTGTTTATGGTTTGGTGTTTTCACTCTTAATTGCTTAATTTGAAGATGTGCATTATATATCGTTATGAATTGCATTATATATTTGTAGTACTTATGTTATATCTGAAAGAGTTACGTACTTTAAAATTTGTTTTGTATCTGCATTATATAATGTTATGGCTTGCATTATTGTTTTGTAATAGTTGCATTATATGTGAGCCAGTTATAATTAGATTATGAAGGTTCTGTTCCGTTATCAGAATTCATTATATAGTGTAAATACATGCATTATATAGTTATGAATCTTGCATTATATATTTGTAGTACTTAGGTTATATTTGAAAGAGTGATTATTAGTGTACGTATTTTCAAATTTTTTTTATATCTGCATTATATAATGTTATGGCTTGCATTATTATTTTGTAATAGTTGCATTATATGTGAGTCAATTATAATTAGTTTATGGAGGTTCTGTTCCTTTATGAGAATTCATTATATAGTTTAAATACATGCATTATATAGTTATGAATCTTACATTATATGTTATAAGTTTCAAATTTAATTCATGTTTTTTTCTGTACAGATTCGTTTGTTCCAAAGTGTGATAACACAGCACCAAGCAGATGTAGAAGATAGGTGATGTGGTGTGCCTTGTTGGCAATGTGAGATTGATCTTGGAGGCTCACCATCTCTCACAGACTAAGCATCCCTTGGCCAAAGCCTTCATTGACCTCAACTAGCTCTTTACATCAACTCTGTATAAGATTGAGAGCTAACTATGTTGAGATTGATGATTGATGATGATTGAGGAGGTTTTGTCCCTTGTTTGTTCCACAACGGATTGTATTGCTATTATTGTATTGTTATTTGTCAACCCTCATTCTTGCAACTTGTGATGTTTCTAGAAGAGGTTCAATGAGTGATTGTAACTTGTTTTAATTCAGATTGAATTATAATTTTATTCGCACGCCACAATTTACGTTGCTTTTGCACATTTATTTTTAATTAATTAAAGAAGAAAAAACACTTTGAAATTATATTAACATATTTTTTAAGTTCAACATATAATGATATATAATGATAATATTTGTAGTATATAATGATAGTCCATAAACTATATAATGCAGGTCTGCTTTGTTTGATGAAACTCACTGCTTTGAATTATTACACATGTTAATAATATTTGTGTATTCGTGTGAAATTAGAGGGATAATATATAATGATAGTATCTTCTCTATATAATGATAGTTTGTGAACTCTATAATGCATGTAAGTTGTATGTGTATTAAGAAGGTTATTCAAGGGCGAATTTTAATTATAGGCTAAAAGACTAAATTGCCCTATAATGCAGGTTTTTGGGGAAAAAATGCCCGCATTTTTTTATTAAATCTGGATTGTTGATTGAGCGAGATCTACGACCGAAAATGGTTCTTATTTCTTATGGTAAGAGCAGTTCTCACTGGATCACATCCCTATATATATAATATTATAAGTGTATAAGTTGTAATTTACTCGGTAAGTTCCTATCTTTTCATAGAATTGATCCATGTTCAAATTTCTTGGTCAACATAGTCTAGTTTTAATTTTGATTTTTAAAATAAAAAAATCAACAATAAACGAGTATTAACATTAAATATTATAATTGTATTATAATTTATTTAAATCAAATTAACTATTGACATCATTATTATAATTTTATGTCTCATTAGATCTTACATTTGAGATTTTAAGGTTGTATATTTAATATAATTGACCCACATGTATCTTTTGATTTTACATTAAATTATAAAAATAAGATTTTAAAATTATATTATACTACCTCCGTCCCGCGCTATTAGTCCCATATGGTTTCGGCACATGAACCAATATTTGTGAGTGTAGTAGAATTAATATTTTATTGATGAGTGTGAAAAAGTTTGTCATTTTAGGAAATGAGACTAATAGAGTGAGACAAACCAAAAAGGTAAATGGGACTAATAGAGTGGGACGGAGGGAGTAATATACAATAACAAATAACAGAAATCATTTAATTTACATTTAAGCTCTAGTTTTCTATAAATCAACTAAAGGTCTCAACTCTCGATAAACTATAATAGATTATTGAAAATTAAATATATTTCATTTCAAAACATTAAACTGGTCAAACTAAATAATTTTTTATATAGTTTCACCGATTTAATTTAAAAAAATTTTAAACCATACTTATTAGTTTGACCAAAATTTTACTTTCAAATCAGTTAAATCACACCGCGAACACCCCTATTATTTAGTTACAATATTTTGATCAGAAATACAGCCTTTAAACAAACGTGGCAATGAAGTGGGCCCCACACGATTTGAGAAGGCCAACAGCATCAAAGAAATAGATTTGTGGATATGCCAGGTCAGATAAGGATAAGACCAATGGATTCCCATCACAAAATCAGCCGTCGGATTCCAAAAATCAGACAAACCAACGGCCACCATTCAATGTCAAACCATCACCACAGTTGCACCATTCAAAAAGATTCATCACCACTCCATAACCATCATTATTCACCAAAAACTCCACTCCACTCCACTCGGCACAATGGCCGCCGTCACCACCCAAGCCTCCGCCGCCGTTTTCCGGCCATGCACGTCGAAAACCCGGTTCTTGACTGGATCATCCATCAGACTGAACCGAGAAGTGTCTGTTAAACCGGCGGCTTCATCCTACAAATCATTCAAAGTTGAAGCCAAGAAAGGCGAATGGCTGCCAGGCCAGGCCTCTCCTGCCTATCTTGACGGCAGGTGTGTTAAAATATACTCCCTCCGTCCCATTTTAATAGACCCCTTTCTTTTCGGCACGGAAATTAAGAATTGTGAGTGTAGAATGAGTCAGTGGAATGAATATTTTATTGTTGTTTGTGAAAAAATTGCCATTTTTGGAAATGTCCCAATTTAATTGGGACGCCAAATTCGGTAAGTGGGCCTATTCTAGCGGGACGGAGGGAGTATAATGTAATAATCAATTTTTTTTTCTTTCAAGTTTGATTCAACTTGTAGCCGGAGCTCTTTTCGTTTTTATAGTAATGCGATAACCCTTGTAAAGAAGAAAAATAATGATATAAAGGGATTGATGTTAAAGTGGAGGCAAAAAAAATTCACAAACAAACTGAATCCACCACTACTTTTAGATGGCTAATGCTTGTCTGTGTGAAGTGCAGTCTCCCCGGAGACAACGGATTCGACCCGTTGGGACTGGCTGAGGATCCTGAAAACTTGAGATGGTTTGTCCAAGCAGAGCTAGTGAACGGCAGGTGGGCAATGCTGGGGGTGGCCGGAATGCTGCTACCGGAAGTCTTCACCTCAGCCGGAGTCATCAATGTTCCCAAGTGGTATGATGCCGGGAAGGCCGAGTACTTTGCATCGTCGTCGACCCTCTTCGTGATCGAGTTCATTCTGTTCCACTACGTCGAGATCAGGAGGTGGCAGGATATCAAGAACCCTGGAAGTGTGAATCAAGATCCCATTTTCAAGCAATACAGCTTGCCTCCCAATCAAGTCGGCTACCCCGGTGGCATCTTCAACCCCCTCAACTTCGCCCCCACTCTGGAGGCCAAGGAGAAGGAGATCGCCAACGGTGAGAGAGGCCCACAGCTCTGTAAATTTCAAGATTCATTTCTAACTTGTGTCAAAACTCTGCAGGGAGGCTAGCAATGTTGGCATTCTTGGGATTTGTTGTTCAGCACAACGTCACCGGAAAAGGGCCCTTCGACAACCTGTTGCAGCACCTTTCAGACCCCTGGCACAACACAATTATCCAGACATTCAAGGGCTGAAGAAGTTAAGGATAATTGTTCAAACAGAGTGGATGGTTTTTGTCTGAAATGAAACATGAGCTGTATTTGTAAGACATTAATGTACAGTGAACCAAGTTGGAGTTTGTTTATTATCATTGATGTAGTAGTACATCTAGATCCTTATCCCCAAGAAAAAAACTTTTGGAACAAAGCACGTTCCTTCTAACAACCAACACTATATTTCCTGCTAAAGTTTCTTTCCTCTTCAAAAAAAAAAAAAAAGAAAGTTTATATATCTATGGATTGCTCCGGCTGTCAAACCTGTAAGAAGCGAAATTGGCGAACAAGTACGTCTGGCTGTAGGCAGCAACTTCTTGATTTCTTAGGTTGTAAAAGGAGCTTAACGCCTCAAACTATCGGACACAGGCCACAACTTACATGCATATATATCTTCTGAACTCCTTGAGATGAAGCAAATTGAATTAAGCAGGGCATGAACCAATCACTGGCTTAATTTGGTGGCTGCAAAATGACAAATTAGATGTCAGAGCACCTTAGTTTCAGCCGAAGTTTGTTTGTAAGGCATAGTTTTTTAAGATGAACTGACCAGAAATTGAAAATCATCACACACACACCACAGATTGAGATATGCTTACCTGAGGATAAGAGTTATCGTTCAGCATAGAAACGCCGCATGAACCAGCTGTAGGAACCAAACTAGGAGGAAAATTGTTGCTAACAGATCTTGGAAGGTCGCAATTCCCGTTTATCTGGTGATCCAAGCTACTCAGTTGAAGAGTTGAAACCTTTCCTGGTTCCATCAAATCTGGAAAACTTAAATTTCCAAACGAAGGATATCGGTATTGATCACCAAGAGGCAGTCTTAAGTGAGGAGAATATGTGTAGTCATGAATGGAACCATCGAGGTCCTGTTCTTTCACATCTGAAAGGTAACTCGAGCATGTTGGGAATAATGCATCTCTGGAGTGCTCCATATCTCTGGAGAGGGGATGTAACATGATATTTCAAACAAATTCAAAAACAACGGATTTACAGAGCCTAAAAAGAGTCAATATCAAACTTCGGCACTTCATAAGATGTAGTTCCATTTAGTATGTTTGTTACTCAATCCTTTGGTATCCAACCAATTGTTTTTGCGCGTGAACATTCAAACTGAGCTGATGAAATAATATTGAAATGAAAGTTACATCAAACAGCTTGCGAAATCTCAAGAAGATTTAGATGTCCTAATGGAATACAAAGGGTAAGGATGAAAGCAGGTCGATATGCTAATCCCTCATGTGCAAATCAATTTAGATGTCTATCAACATAGATAGGCATTCAACCACCAAATGAGATCATCAAACACAACAAAACCAAAGATCGACTTACCCATTAGTCAGGAATTGGGGTTCAATTGGTAGCATCATCTGTTGACCCTCGCCACCTGGAAGCCATGAGTGGTTTGCGCAGTTGTGGTCATTGGTTGTTGCTACGGGAAAATGCATGCTGAATTGAGACAGTGGCTTTAGAAGTTCTGGGTCTGGCTCATAAACTCTACCAAAGTCTTCACACACCTATATTACACTTATGAGAAACCAAAAAAAAAAAAAGAAAAGAAAAGCAGGGAAAACGGAATCTGAAGTGGAACGTATAATTACCTGGCTCGTACAATCAAATTGAACAAGCGGATCCTTCAATAACTTTTCCTGGTGAAAGAAAATGAGAACAATGAGCTTATGATAGAAGCAGAACCCTAATCACGTACGAGACGTGCCCTAGCGAATAAACGCTCCCAAAATAATAATTTTATTGCTTATGAAAATAAAGAACAACTCAACTTAAATAAGACTGAAATCAAATCTAATCCAATTATTATTAGGATATCTATCCTAATATAATTGATACTCAAAGATCTACGAAAATAAATAATCAAATCTCAGAAATAAATAACTTAAAATCAAAATCAAACTTAATTAAAAATCAATTCTCGCCACGGCCCACGTATAGTAGGCTAAAGCCCATTCCCGCCGACGAGTCTCCCTTTTGAGACAAACTCAAAATTCTGCTTCATATCAGCTTATGCTGTTTAGTCTTACAGTGCATCATCCAATCAAGAACAATTTATCCAAATCCATTGAACTAACTTGATCGCCTATGTGCTGCATTTATTTGGACTAAAAAACACATTAGACTGAATCGAATGGAGCATGAAACCATCGAAGTGACTCGTAAACACAAGTGTAGAAGATTCTTCTTCAATACAATTTATTTTCCAGAAACTCTTTATGGTCAGTAAGGCATATAAGACTAGCATCAATGACACTAACCAGTACACAAGGAACAGAGTTTCAAATTGCAAAAATCACTGACAAAAAGAAGGTACCTTATTTATACGAAACTGGTTCAGTGATTCCTGTAGAGAACTTTCCATCGTATTAAGGTGTTCAATGCCTTCAATTTTGTCTGGATTAGTCCACCAGCTGAAGACAGAGAAATAAATATATCTGAAAGCAATACACTGAAGAACTAACCTGATATCTAGATCACAGTTAACTAATATCAAAACCGACTTTCAACAAAAAATGAAAAATACAAAATTGTGATAGAACCGAAAGATGGATTGTTTATTAGAATGATGAAATGACTCGATACAATCCTCCAAAGAGGCCCTAACCCTCTTTCGAGGCCCTCAGCTAGAAGCTGCCAGATGACCTCCTAACTGATACTACTAACTCTATTTATAAGATTCTGCAGTTTCAGAAGAGAGAGATACTACTAACAAACTCTGAAACTAACTAACAGAATTATAACTAAGTGAACTCCTTCTAGATTATTCTCTCAACTAACTCTATCAAATTGTGGTTAATATTCTTCGATAAATTTCAGCAAAAACATTTATACAACTTACATGTCATACTGCCGCAAGAAATAAGTTACTCAGCATTGATTGGAATGATCTCATACATAAATCATGGAATTGAATCATGATTTTCTAGTGGATACACATAAATTCTTAGTTTATGGACCCAAAGTTCTGGGATTTTATCTTGATCTTTTATATACTTCAGCATGTTGAGTGTGAAGTGACTTTGCTCAGTTTTGCAATTCCTATCAAGTAGAACACATCAAGTATTTCACGGGTTGGGCCAAACCATGATTTTCACATTACAAATGGATTGTGAGAGATACCTCAACCAATGGAGTACTGCCCAAACAAAAAATAAAAAATCATCGGAAATTGCATAGCTTAAGAAAATAAACTGTCGACAGATTGAATTGTCTACCTAGCAAGGCTTGCATCAAGAAACTCTTCTACATCCACGTCTTGGTCAAGCTTCTTGAAGTTTCTTGTCAGAATCTATCATGTAATTTATCCAGAGGGATCAGCTTCACTTGCTTTCCAAGAAGAACAATATAAAGCTACAGATACATAGTTCGTATTGTACTTACTTCAAAAGCCTCCAACCTCCTGTTGGAATTTAATAAAAGAAAAAAGAAAAGAAGGAATAAGATGGATTATTGTGACAGCACTCAAATTCATAGAAAGAGAATGATGCCCAACAATTTGCACTTACCTCTTTGCCCTTTCTTTTGGAGTAAGTTGCCTGTATTTGGCTATCATTTCATCAATGTTGCTGAAACCAAAAGTAAGATGAATGGTAAAAAAAAAAAACATTTTTTGTGGAATGGATACAAAAATAGCAGGTCCTCAATATGTCTAAAGTGACAAATAGCACAAGTAGCTGTTCTCATGGCAGCAAAAATCTCAAACAAGGTTAATCAGTCATCATTGGACAATGTTAAGCATTCTTCGTGGTCATTCTTTATCGGGGAAAGGAAAATCTTGAAAATAAAATCTATCAATGCCATGTTTTTGCACCCTATGTTGAAGGGGAAGGCATTGCCTGAACTAATGAAGCCAACAAACACTAGTTTTAATACTCAGGAGGGTAAATGCATTAGGTTGCGAATTCATAAACATCATGCGTATAACTGAATACCACAGAGAGTGTCAGGTCACAAGTTTGTCAAAAAACATCATAAACTGGATGAAAGGAGGAATTCATCTTTGTTCAAATTAGCATTGGCCAGTTTTTATGGTTAATTCCTACTTTAATGTCTTGCTTTTTTACAAAGTCAACATTACCAAACGGTTCTAACAATATGCTGGGAGTTTTGCTATGGATTCTAAAACGTTACATCTACTTTACAATGCAAAGAATCATCAACTCGGTTATCAATGACAATGAACACAAAACTGGTAAAAGAGTAAACTATGTTTTGCAAACTTCACCTAATTAAATTTAACCAGCCACAGCAAGAATGGTTATAACACTCGACCGTGTTAGGTAATTGTAACAACACCACATAAAATATAGGCTTTCCAGGTGTAATGCGTTCATCAACATGAACGCCAGAGAGAACAAAGCACCGCTTCAATCGATATAACAAATTTAGATGCTTGAAAACTACCTTCGTTGACCGCAGAATATAGATGGCTTCCCTAGTGGAGAAAACATAATTAGTACAATTGGAATGTCACATGAAACTGAAGCCTTTTTCAAGATTCCAGCCCTTCGTTTTCCATACATAGCCTGCCGGCTGTTGAGTGTCTCTAATCTGTGTATCTTCAACTTCACTCTTCCCATCCTAACCTTCACAATCAATAATCATTTTTTCAACTCCTACTCTACAAAAATCTTCCAAGATTGAACAATCTCTTTTATTTCATATATTCAATTTAACCAATTATCGCCTTGTTTTTTTAAAAAATAAAATTAAAAAAAAAAAGTGAAAACGTCCAAACGGAGATAAAAGATACATAATTTTTTCAATAAAATCACAGTTTTCATATATATAAAGTTAGCATTTAACAAAACCGCAATCTTCCTAATCATGAGCCACCTTACAGTAAGATCCTCAAGAATTGCATTAATTTCCAGAAACAATTCCAGCAATAATCCTGTGTTTCCACAAATGAGGGGTTAAAAACACGAAACAAAAACAAAGAAATAATGAATGCAGAGGCCACGGTTAAGAAAAGAAGAAGTGCAAAACAGCCCCACTTGAGAATTTGAATGGAATGATTGAAACAACAACTCGACATTGGTGGCATTAGGGCTTCAATTATGCAGAAAACGCAAAGAGAAAGAACCTGATATCCAGATCAGCGGAAGAAGAGCCATGATAATTGTGGTGTAAATTGTTCGATAAAAAGACAAGATGAAAAGCTGTGGAAGACAGAGAAGAAAAAATGATAAGGTTGGCGAAGAGAGAGAGAAGGCCGAGGAGAAGGAGCAGAACAACAGGTTGTACTGTGATTTCGGCGGTTAGAACTCGCGGCAGAATCGAACATTCCTTCACTGCCATGCGTGTAGGAATGTGTTATTTTTTTAAATAAAATATTTTAAATAGTGTAGAAAATAATCAATACTAAAAAAACTATTTGTTAAAAATTATTTAAATTTAAAATATAAAATATAAAAAAGTTACACAATTTTATGTATGAATGAATTTTAATTGATGATTTTATTAGGATATCGATATAAGATAAAATTAGACATTCACATTACTAATGCAATTACTAAATTTAGTTTAATAATTTATTTTTTATAATATTTTCATAATGGATCAATTATAATTTATAATTATTTTTAATATATTGAGTTGCTTTTTAAATTTTAAAAATTAAATAATACCAAAACCCATCACTCCTCTATATGAGGCACGTCTATCACTGGACAAGGATCCTCTGCTGTGTTTAAAACACAGCACCATATGCTGTGCAAGTTTTTACCACACATTTTATTTTGCTTTATATTTTATTATATACCACTTAAATTATTTTTTATTCACTGTGAGGAACAGCACATGGTGCTGTGTTTTAAACACAGCAGAGGATCTTTTTCCTCTATCACTCTACTCTTCTAATTTCTTATAACATCAAAATATTGAAAATCAAGCGCAACGAATTAAATTAAATTGAAAAAGTAAAATGTTGAGCCATGAAATCCCAAATAATTGTAGAAAGTGTGAGCCTGAGACATTTAAAAACCAGAGAGAATAAAGATGGATCACAGTTTCTAGCTTTGGCGTAATTGGTTTAAATATCTATTTGTGTTAATAATTTATTAATTTTAGTAAGAAAAATTAAAAGGTTTTATAACCCTTATTTTGTGAAATATTTGGTATGGTCAAATGGTTTTAGGGTGTGTTTACATTGAGATGAGATCTATAAACAACGCTCTTATTTTTAGTAGTAAAATAAATTAAGGGAGTTTTGTTTAACTGTCGAAAATCACTATGGGTATGAGTTTGATAGAGAAGGAAATGGGTATAAGTTTATTTTTAGGAATCATTCTCAATTATGATGTTTGGTATATGAAATAGGTTTGAAAATGATTTTCAATTATTAATTTTTTATGTTTATAGCGTTAGAAAATAATTAAAATATTATATAAATAATAAATAATTTAATAATTAAAAATTATATTACAAATTAATAAATAATCTACCTTTCTTATTTATTTATAAATGCAAAAACTAAAATACAAAATAAATAAATAATTTATAATATTATTATTATAATATATAAAAAATAATAAATAATTTGTTAATAAGAATGAAACCCACAATTTTGGAGCGTTTTGGTGATTTCCAAGTATTTGGGTATCATTCACATTTTTTCAAACTCATATCCTTCAACCAAACATTAGGTTTTAAAATCATTTAATTCCCTCATTCCGAAATCCATCAACCAAACGGACCCTTAAAATTATTTCTCACATTTCCTCTCTAGTTCTCAATCTTCATTTGACTTATTCTACTTTATTCTAAATCTTCATTTGAGTTGTTATACTTTATTCTAAGTTTACAGAACAAACTTCTTTTTTCTCTCTCTTTAGCTTTTATTTTTCATTGAACTAAATTATTTGTTCATGCTCTCTCTTTGATCAAGTTCGAGTATCACTTTAGTTCAATGAAAATACGCTAATTTATTAGTTGTATCATGGAATGTTATTTAAATTAATGCATTATATTATAAAAATAAAAATGAATTGCAACAACTTTATGATAAAATTAAGAAAAAATAAACAATGTAGGCAGTAAAGCTGAGTCAAGCAGAGCTTTTCTTTTAAGAATTTATGTTAGCTTTGATGATATGCCATAAACTCATTGTCAATTACATTTGGATAAAAATGGATATAGCTCAACTGATCGTAGAATGTATTGAATAAGTTCTAAGTATTGTATTAGTTTAGACCTGGGCAACCGAATACTTGATGATGTGAGGGACCGACTGAAAAAAAAATCAAGTTCAATTGAGATCCATAATTAAATCTTCAACAAGTTATGAAAAGAAGAGAACAACAACTCATTTCAGCTACGATAAAACCTCTATAAATTAATATACTTGAGACCAGAGAATTCTATTAATTTAGAGGGATATTATTATATCGATAAATTAATATTTTATTAATTTAAAGAAAATTTCAGAAAATATAATTTTGATAAAAATAAATATTGCAAGTTAAACTAATTGGATTTAATATTTTATTCATGAATTTACAAGTATCTATTAAGTTCATCGTAATTAATAAAAAAAATAAGTTAGGAACTATGTATTGATTCATGTAACTAACAAAATATGTATATTCATGTATCTACTAAATATATTCATGTATCTATGTATTAAGGACCATCGTAATTAATCAAATGAGTTGAAAACTATGAATTGATTTAATGTAATTAATTAAATACATTCATGCACGATAAGAGAATAAAATTACTATATAAATCTCAATATGAAAAAAAAAATATCATAACACCAAACCATGGTCTCTCATCTAAAAGGTCTCACAAAATCATCCATGACCGATCAAATGCATAGAGCACTATGCGAGTACAAGAGAGACCGCCCTACATGCACTCAAAAAAAATTTACAAGAGTGGATTGAGGAAAAATATCAGTTGAAAGTTAGTCAAAGTACAATATCAAACACCCTCAAAAGATCATCGGAGCACATTGCAGCTAACTTTGAAAAAGGAGGGGGTTCCAAGCGACACAAACCGGCAAAATATTCAAACGTGGAGAAGGTTGTTTATGAATGGTTTCTTCAATATGAAGATCGAGTAAACATGACAGGAGAGCTGATTTTAGAGAAAGCAAAGGAGGCGATGAAGCTTTTGTATCCTCAACATCTGCCTGATCACAAATTTTCTCAAGGCTGACTTGAAAAATTCAAGATAAGACATGGTATTAAATCATTCCGTCGTTTTGGAGAAAGTGGTTCGGTGGATATACAAGACATGGAAAAGAAGTTGGAGTCCATAAGGGAAAAAGTAAATCAATTTTCCAAGAATGATGTTTTTAATTTGGATGAAACAGGTTTATTTTACAGGTTACAAGCTGATCATTCTCTAGCAACCAAACAACTTGAAGGGAGAAAACAAGACATAGAAAGACTTACGATTGTTATTTTTTGTAACGAGGATAGCTCAAAGAAAATTCCTTTATGGATTATTAGAAAATATGCAAATTCGCGTTGCTTCAAGAATATCAACATGAACAACATGGAGTATGAATATCGTGCCAACAAAAGGGCATGGATGACTAGTGTGATTTTTATGATTATGTTCGTTGGCTTGATCATAAAATGAATGGCAAGCGAATTTTGTTGATGGTAGACAATTGTCTAGCCCATCCAAAAAATATTGAAGGGCTACAAAATGTGGAGTTGTTTTTCTTGCCACCCAACATGACATCCATAATCCAACCGTGTGATGCTGGAATAATCAGAGCTTTTAAGATGCACTATCGAAGGAGGTTCTACAGAAGATATTGGAAGGTCATGAGTTAGGGCAATCTAATCCAGAGAAGATTAATGTTTTAGATGCCATCAATTTTGTTGTCTCTGCTTGGACAACCAATGTTTCTCAATTGACAATAGCAAATTATTTTCAACATTGCAAAATTCGCTCAAATGAAGCAACATTAAGTGACTTAAGTGAAACAACATTTGAAGAAGGCCTACATCAACTTGAGAACATGATCAATGATGTTGGCTATCCAAATAAAATGAATGCCAATAACTTGTTGGATTATCCAGGCAAAAATGAAGAATGTTTAGAAGTACAAAATTTAGAGGAAATTGTGGCAAATCTTGTTGAAAGTTCTAATGATGAAGTTTAATATGATTCAGCACCACTTGAACCACTCACGCTAAAGGAAGCATTGAGTGCGACAACAACTCTTCATAACTTTCTATTGCAATTGGAGACCTCAGCACCAAAACTTGTGGGTGCAATTAGAAATGTTAGAGATGAAGTTGAATTGGATTTGAATTTAAAAAAGAAACATATTACAGTAGATTCATATTTTAGCAAGCTACCAAAGTAGTTGTTAGGAATATTGTTAGATATATTAAACCCCTTTTGGTTGTCAATGTTTTTGTAATTATGTTTTGGTGCATCAAAGCTCAAGCCGATCTAGTTCCTAACAACCTAGTATCGAGTTTAATGTAAAAGTCCTGTATAGGCCATATATACTCAAGTTGTAATAGAACTAGAAAAGAAGAATCAAGAATGCTGAGGGAATTAGCAAACTTGATGATTGTTGAGGATTGCTGAAGAAGCAAGCAAAGGCTAGCAAATGTGGAGAAATGTTGAACACACTCAAGAATGTTGAAGATATAACGCCAACATAATTTGAAGATCTTAGCGAAGACTGCTGAGATGTCAGCCGTATGCCAACCGCCAGCAAACGCTCAACATCAATCAAGAAAAGCATGAGAGTCGTAAATCAGAAGGATCCTGATCACAAGGAAACCTGATGAATCAGAGAATAGAACAATCATCAGACACAATGGAGGTTTTAAGTTTAAACAAAAAGATCTGTTCTGACAAAGACGGCCACAGATAGAAGCTATGCCAATCAGAGACAAGGAGACTTGAAGAGTCTTTGTCCACTGCAGAAAAAGGAAGAACATAGATTGGCGAGCAATGCCTTTGAGTCTAACGGATAAGATTCAAACAATCGTTTTAATCTTCACCTATAAATAGGTGTCATCCTAAATTGATTCAAAGGTTTGCGAATTTCTGCTCATAGAGATAACAAAAGAAGATCAAATCACTCTCTATATTACGTGAACTCATCCGAGCTAGTACGTGATTGAAAGCTTTTTCACAAGCTATCATACCTGAAGCTCGAGACCTGTGAAGTTTAACTTCCAAGGTTATTTTTGGGATTCTTCCTATTCTGGAAAAGAATCTAGCAGTCACATTGCTGTGCAAGTGTGATTCTTACAGGCATCGCCAACATAAGGATAGGTTCTGGGAAGAACTATAAAACTCCTAATAGTCGACGTCCAAGGAGAAGGGAGGTTTGTCCTCACTCTACGGAGCGACAAGGTGAAGATTGAAGACTGAGGTGCTTAAAGGTGCGCGCTGACTAGACGGAGGAGCTGCTTAACGTTAGAGATTAAGCCTGACCTTGTATTCGATCTTTTAGTGAATTTTTCAGTCGGAGGACTGAAGAGTGGACGTAGAACAGTTGTTCGAACCACTATAAATCCTTGTGTCCTTATTGTTTTATTTCGTTATATTGTGTGTGCGTACATTTAAAACTCAACACTTCAAGTGTTGTAGTATAAACTGCAATTGATCTAACGACTATTGGAGCTAAAACACATTTGATAAACACTTGCTGAGTCGAGACCCTGGCAAGATAAGTGCAAGATCGTATTACTTCTGCTGCATATATAAACACTCTGATCGGGGACCAACAAGTGGTATCAGAGCGGTTGGTCTTTACAGACTAGCTGCTTCTGAGTCGCTTAGGACCAGATCCATATTTTCCTTGCATATTTGTGATCTTGTGTTTAGCTCAAGTTCAAAGCAATGGCGAACAACGCGAAGTTTGTAAAGTTCACTCCAGAAACCTACTCCACCTAGAAAAAGAGGTCGCTGATCACGCTGATGAATATCCATCCAGAGATGAAGCAAGTGATCAAAAATGGACCAATCAAAATCCACAAGGTAAAAACCAGAGTTGGAGAAGACGTAGCAGGACCAGATGTAATGGTGGACAAGCCGTTAGAAGAATGGACTCCAGAAGAACGAGTTCGTGGTCAACTGGATTATATAGCCATGGACTTAATCTTAAGTGCCTTGTCACCTACCCTAATGGCAGAAGCGTTGGAGTACAAGAATGCCAAAGAAATGTGGGACTTTCTCAGCACTCTAAGTACATAAACGGATCAAATGAAGAGAAACAAGCTACAACAATGGGTAGACAAGTATGAATCCTTTCAATTCCAGGTGAAACCATCAAAGACATAGAGGCCAGAATCAACACCATTGTAGCTGAGTTAAAGAAGATGGGAAGAACATACGAGCTTCCCAAAATGAATTCAAAGATTCTCTCAAGACTACCAAAGGAGGATTGGTTTGTCAAAGTAATAAGTCTGAAGGACAAAGATCTGTCAGCAATAAGTACCAAAGAAGTGTTCGCTCAACTGAAGGCACACGAATGGGACATCACGAAGATCAACAAAAATGAAGTTTTTTGTGCTGCAGTAAACACTGAAGAACCCATCGAGGATGCAAAATTTTTCATGAAGAGAGACGGACAAAAGTGGAAAACTAAAAAGCCATTCCACTCAGATCGACTAGCTCAATCCAGTTCAACAAAGGAGATTCCATCCACCAGCGGATCTCAAGTCAAAGAAGCAGAATGCTCAGTCAACGAGCTGGAAGAACAGATGAAGAAATTACAAAAGCTGCTGCTGAAAGCCAAAGGGAAGAAAGAAGAATTCCAGCAAAGTTAACCAGCAGACAACAGAAGTGCCAAGAAGACGCCAAGAACATGCTATGAATGCAATTCCCCAGATCATTTGAAGTTTGAGTGTCCTTGAATAGACCCATAGGAAAGGGAACGGTTAAGAAAGTTGTTCGAAAAACGAGCATCAAAAGCTGTTACTAAAGCTTTGTTGACAAGGACAGAACTACCAGATATCCTGGATCATGACGATGAAAATTACACATCAGAGGATGAAGAAGATATTCTCATGGTGTTCATGGCTGATATCAATGAAGAGCAGACAGGAGAATTAGCTCTAGCTATTGCAGGAAATCAGGTAACAAAATCTATTTTGTATGCTGCTTCTACTTTAGAAAATATGCATGATACTGCTGATTCTAGTTACTCGGAATCAGATGAGATAACTGTAGAATTTTTGCATTCATTAAAGGATATTTTAGTAAAAGAAAACTCCTCGCTGAAATCTCAGCTTTCTACTTTGACCAGTGAGATTGAGAAATCTAGGTCAGCAAACGAGGAACTTTTAAAGTCAAAAACAAAATGCTCCTCCTTAAATGATAAACTTAATATTTCAAAACAAGTGAATGAAGTTTTGAAAAGCAAAAACTCCGTGCAAAATACCCGTCAATGTAAAATTTCAAAAAGCACGAGAGATTTGAATGAAATTCTAAGTGTCCAAAGAAAATTGATGAAGGTGAATCATGTGAAGCTGAATCAAGTAAGACAAATAAAATTGTTTTTGTCCCAGCAACTGGGAAGATTCAGAAACCTGCTAGGAAGGAGAAGAGGAAAAACTTTAAATTCATTACAATTGCTCAGCAGAAATGTTGGCAAGCTAACATCCCTCAGCTGACTGCTCAACAAAGAGTAAATTACAAGTCTGCTGAGAAAAGGCCAGCAATGTCTAGGTATGTAACCCAACAGACTGTTCCATATATTATGAAGGTTCATACAAATCCTAGCAAGGCTAAGAAATCTGTTGAGTTTGCAAGGAAGCCAACATACACATCAAGTAGGAGGAACATCTACTTGAGGCTAGAGTCTAAAGTAAAAAATTTTCAGAAGATTGTGATGGCTCAACATACTACTACTCATTCCTATGCTGATTCAAGGTATTACTCCAATAGGAACGGAAAGGTAGTAAAACATGATGACAAATGAAATGTCAAAATAACGAAGGTCTGGATTCCCAAAGGAATAATCCAAAGAACTAATCCTGCAGGACCCGTAATTAACCGGGTACCTAAAATATAACTTCTTTGTTTTGCAGGAACGGGGTCCAGGAGAAGAACTTTAAGAAAACTAAAAGAATGGATCCTAGACAGTGGATGCTCAGGTCACATGACAGGAGATGAAGAGATCTTCACAGAACTTCACAAGATCAGAGGACCTTTAGTCTCATTTGGTGACAACTCAAAAGCTAGAGTAATCGGAAGAGGGTGCATCGAGCAGAATGGAATGCGAATAATCAATGTGGCACTCGTCGATAGTCTAAAGCACAATCTTCTGAGCATCAGCCAGCTAAGTGAAAATGGATATATTGTTTCTTTCTTTGACTGATAGGACCACTGGAGAAGTAAAACTTAGAGGAATCAGGAAATGAGGACTCTATGTTGTGGATTGGGAAAGTGGTCAGCAAGCATCATGCTTCATAGCATTTAGCAAGGAAGAGATAAACTAGCTATGGCACAAAAAGCTAACGCATCTAAACTTTAAGACTATCAATTATATTGCCAAAAATGATATTGTTGCAGGACTTCCCAAACTAAACTTCAAGAAGGAAGGAATATGCAGAGCCTGTCAACAAGGAAAACAAGCCAAGACATCCTTTAGATCTAATCCAGAAAAGGCAACATCAAATAGAATCCTTAAGCTGCTGCACATGGATTTATTCGGCCCAGTGACTCCACCCACTGTAGGTAATAAATAATATACCTTGGTTTTTATTGATGATTATTCCAGGTACACATGGGTGAGACTACTCAAAAGCAAGGACGAGGTGAAGATTGTCCTGCCGGAGCTGATACTTTGAGTTCAGAAAGACAAAGAGCTCACGGTGAAAAGGATAAGATCTGACAACGGTATAGAATTTTGTAATGGAGCATTGATGAATTTTTGCACCGACGCTAGGATAGGACATGAAAAGTCCAACCCAAGAACACCTCAGCAGAACGGTCTAGCAGAAAGAAGAAATAAGACTCTCAAGGAGGTTGTGCGAACAATGCTTGCGGGTACAGATCTGAGTTAAAGATATTGGGGAGAAGCTGCAATGAATGCTTGCTACACACAAAATCAAAGTGGATTGAATCTTCGCTTCAACAAAACTCCCTACGAAATATTTCATGGTCATAGGCCTTCCTTAGCTCATCTTCGTGTCTTTGGTTCACCATGTTATATCCATAGCAATGGGAAGTCAAAATTAAGTATTTTTTTATCCCAAAGCTGATAAAGGAGTGTTCCTTGGATATGGACATCCATCTCACAAGGGATATAGAGTACTTAACAAGACAACCAAGCTTGTGGAAATAACATGCTATGTTATTTTTGATGAAGCTACTTTAGTGTGCAGGACCACGAGAAGTCAGAAAGATGTGATTCATGAAACTAATGATGTCAATGGACCTTCGGGCTTGAATACTTCCGGAGCTGAACCGATTGATCCGACTAGGTTAATGAGTGAGTCATCATCTCCATTGGAGATTTTGACTAATCAACAGACAGTCAAGACGGCCTGTGATGCAAATGGTAATGCTGAGGCCAACATAAATTCTCTCAAAGAATTCACATGTCGAGGGGGAACTCAAGAAGAAAAAGTCAATCAACAAGATGAAGATGCTGCTGAGAATCCCCAAAATGGCGAGAGAATTAATGAAGACAACTCTGCTGAAGATAACCAGGAGAAGAGTGCTGAAGATAGGGGTACTACATCAACAAACCCAAATCCAACAAACAATATGCCAAAGGACTATCCTTCAGCAGTAGTTGATCCAACAAGTTGAAGTACCAGTATCAGAAAGTCTTATTGGAACATCCAACAATCATGCCATTCCAGTAGAGGAACTACAAAGACCGAAGTGGCTGCTCAGAGATCATCCCACATAAGCGATCTTAGGAGATCTTACAGATCCAATCCAAACCAGACACAATACCATGTTAGCCTACTTTATATCTCAAGAAGAACCTACGAAAGTGGCAGACACACTTAAATCAGCTGACTGGATCAACGCGATGCAGGAAGAATTGTCAGAGTTCACAAGTAATCACGTATAGGATCTCGTCGATCGGCCGACGCATCAATCAGTAATAGGAACCAAATGAGTATTTAAGAATAAACGCGACAAAAATGGACTCATCGTTCGCAACAAAACTAGACTTGTTGCTAAAGGATATGCACAGTGCAAAGGAATAGACTTCGATGAAACATTTTCCCCAGTAGCTCGACTGGAAGCAATCAAATTATTTCTAGCATATGCTGCCCATCATGGTTTTATTGTCTTTCAGATGGACGTCAAGAGCGCATTCATGAATGGTGAATTAAAGGAGTAAGTCAACTTGGAGTAACCTCCAGGATTTGAGCGCAGGAACAAGGTGTACAAATTAAGGAAAGCTCTCTACGACCTGAAACAAGCCCCAAGAGCCTGGTATGAGATGTTATCACAATTCCTGCTGAAGAACGGATTCAAGAAAGGGAAGATCGACAGGACATTATTCTTGATCTAAGATGCCGAGGACATTTTGCTCGTCCAAATCTGTGTATGACATCATATTTGGGTCAAGAAATCAAACCCTATGTGAGAAGTTTATCGGACTTATGCAGACTGACTTCCAGATGAGTATGATGGGAAAAATGTCATATTTCCTAGGTCTGCAAGTTCAACAATCCAGCGATTGGATCTTCATCCACCAGAAGAAATATACCAAGGATCTCGTCAACAAATTTTGCCCAGAGAAGACAAAGACACTACGGATTCCCATGAGTACAGCATGTGAAATCTCAATAGATGAAGAAGGCGAATCCTTGGACCCCACAACATACAGAGGTATAATTGGCTCTCTCCTGTATCTGACGGCCAGCAGACTAGACATTTCGTATGCTGTAGGCATATGTGCTAGATATCAAGCAAATATAAAGAAATCGCACATGGAGTACGCGCAAAGAATTTTCAGATATCTGAAAGGAACAAAATCCTTAGAAATTTGGTATCCTAGAATAGATAATCTCACACTCGTTGGATATTCAGACTCGGACTTCGGAGGATGCCGAATTGATCAAAAAAGCAGAAGTGGGACATGCCAATTCCTTGGTCACAAGCTAATAAGCTGGTTCAGCAAAAAGCAACATTCCTTAGCAACGTCCACAACAGAAGCGGAGTATGTAGATGTAGCAAGTTATTGTACACAGGTGCTGTGGATCAAACAACAACTTCAAGACTATGAAGTCAGCACCAATTGCGTTCTTATATACTGCGATAGCAACGGTGCGACGTGCATCACAAAGAATCCAGTACATCATTCCAGGACAAAGCACAACGATATCCGACATCACTTCATTCGCGACCATGTTGAGAAAAAGGATATCTCAATAGATTACATCGAACAGAAGACCAATTAGCAAACATATTCACCAAACCTCTAGCAGAAAACAGATTCAAGGAGTTTTGTCTCAAGCTCGGTCTATTGGAATTAGATGAGGTTACGAAAGAATGAGTCCCAGTTCTCATTATGTTCTTGGTTTTCTTAAAGTATTGGAATTCTATAGTTGTTTGGATTTCTTAGAGAAGATGCGGAATAAAAGTGTGTCCAAGCTCACGCACTTCAGGGGGATGCTGAGGTCTTACACCCGATTGCTGAGCCCCAGCTCTCAACAATCTAGATGATCAGATATTGAAGAATATTGGTTCCAGCAGATTAAGTCGGGAGACTGCTGAGTCCTAGCTCTCGACAAAAGAAATCAACTACTGAATCAATTTTGGGAAATTGATCAAGGGAACAAATATCGGGATATTCAACCAACATATCAATTAAGTGTTGGGTTTTGTATACAAAAACATTTATTATGATGAGTATACATTCAACGCTATTTCCGATCTGTTAACAAACTTACTTACGAGTAACAACGGTATCCTCTTATCTTACCGATAGGGACGATCATACTGCGTGTTGTAGATCGCAGAAGACAATATGATCACTTGACCTAGTGAGATATAAATATCATCACAGCAGAGACATCATATGAGGATAAGTCTATCGGTATAGGCTACAGCATAGTTGGAAAGAAGTAATCTGTCTTGATTGCTTGATATGCTGGTAAGTTTGGTTGCGTATTGATTGGACCACAGTGAAATGTATTCTACTGTCTAACATCAAAGAATACAAGATCTCGATCTTGATTGAGTCCAAACCCTAACGAAGGTTCAGGGGCTTGCACGAGTTGACTATTGCTTTGACTTGCCATGGTGGAGAGCCTGAGTAACGTGCTCGAATACCCGCATCTTGGGTAACAACAACTCGTGTGTTGCAGCCTGAGACTGGAGCTAGGTAACCATATCCGAGTAATAGGATGGGGACATTTCCTGAGGAGCTCAATAACGTTCATCGTGCTAAAGTCCTGCAGGCTGATTAAGTTCAAGCATGAGTGATAAGGTTTGAGTGGTACTGCTCAGGAAAATAAGATATTAATTAATTGTAGATAGAGCTTGTCAGAAGCTCCGATTAATAAATGAATGTCCGATAACCTTAAATATGAGGATTCTCAAGTAAATGCAGTCCGTTCTCATAACGTGGTAATAAAGGGGTAGGTCAGTATTAATTATGTGGTGAAAAAGAATTAATATGAATTAATTAATTAATTGTGTCCTGGGTTGTGGACATGAGAAATAATTAATTCATAGGCCCACTTTATTATTTGCATTAGGTCCCAGATCTGGCCCAATTAAATATGCTAAATTGAGCCCAGTAGCATATTAGGGTTTGCAACCCTAGGTCTATAAATAGACAGCTCTCTCTCTGAAACCCTAGCCACCTCAGAACATTCAAATCAGTTCGAAACCCTAGGGAGAGAGAGACAGGGGCAGCGGCTCTGTGTGTTTGGGAGACGAAGTTTCGACTCTGGCCTACACAATCACAGTCCTGTGGAATCCTCACCAGTAGCAGGATTGAACAACATTGGGATACAGATTTGAAGACCTAATCTGGAGAACATATTTCTTTTCTCTTTTCTTTTATTTTAATTAAATCTTGAAATTAGTTCTATTGCTAATTTCTCATTCCGCATATTTAATTAAATCGCGTGGTTGAATCAAGGGATTGGAATGCAAACGCAAAAGATCGAATCTGAGACTACGGAGTTAAGGTAAACTTGTGGACCACTGCATTAAATTCATAGGAGCATGCTA
The DNA here is from genome assembly GCA_026898455.1 of Plectranthus barbatus. Lineage (NCBI taxonomy): Eukaryota > Viridiplantae > Streptophyta > Magnoliopsida > Lamiales > Lamiaceae > Plectranthus > Plectranthus barbatus. The sequence goes on along the minus strand of JAPKLW010000563.1, from coordinate 3,396 downwards.
GGTATATCGTATGTTTGCTATTCTCAACATCTATGAAACGATCCGATTTATTTGGATTTGGCAATTCTGTTCGTCGGTAAATCCCTACAATTGGTATCAAAGCCGAGGCTTGTTTTCGTGGCTCTGTTGGATGAGCAATTTAAATTATGCATGTATGGATTTTGAATTGCTGTGGATGTTAGGTTTTTGTTCCTCGTGGCTAGGGATGTCAAGCAGGCTAACCCATTGAGTTTTGGGCTAACCTTATTGGGCTGCTGGCTATTTGGTCCGGGTTAAATCGGGCTAAATTTTTATCGAGCTAAAAATTCTTGAACCTAACCCTAACCCACCAATTTTCGGGCTGACCCGTCGGGTTGACAAGATTTACGAGTTTATTTTTGTAAATATTTTCTTAAAATATTTTAATAACCCCTAAAACAAAAAAAAAGAAAATGATGAACCAACATAAATAAAAGACATCAAACAACAATATCTTTGCAAAAAAAATAGTGATAAGTGCTTAAAAGGTTGTCCTATCATAGTATGAAAAGGAAAAAAAACATCAATCCTTATATACCAATTAATTTAAGTAATAGAAATACATTCTTCAACGTATAAAATGATAAAATATTGATTATAAAATTAAATGTAGCTTTCACTTGGGAGAACATAACAATGAGAGGCTAAAGGTTCTTGAAAGGAAGAAATGAGTAGGTACACTAATTAGGAGAGTGATGAGTGGAAGACCATGAAAGAGGAAGAAATAGGGATTTTTCGATTTGAGGGTAACGGACTACATCACTAGGAGACATATATGAGATTTTGTGTGATGGAAAATTAGGTCTAGGGAATTAAGAATATAATTAATGAGTATACTACAATATAAATAATATTAGAAATAATAATTTATATATATATATATATATATTGCCAGACCTACGGGCGGACCCGTAACCCACCGGGCTCAACCCGTTCAGGCCGCCAACCCATCGAGTCTAACCCGTTCGGTTAAAAATAATTTTTGGTTGGAAATTTTTTACCCTAACCCGCATTTTAGCCCACCAATTTTGGTTTGACCCATCGGTGTTGGGCTTTATTGACATCCCAACTCATGGAAACCCGTTCGATTTAATACGCGGTGGTTTATCCGTGTTTGGATTAAATCGTGTTTTGTAAATCATGAGAAAATCTGTGATTAAATTTGATAGGGAAAATTGTAATACTATAGCTATTCTAATTTTTATTTTTCAAATCTGTAATTTGGACGAGTCAAAGAATGAAGACGGTGACCGGCGAGGCAATGGTAGTGCACGGCGACGGCAAGAGGCCGTGCACGACGTGCAGCCACGGCGGAGCAGCGCACGATGGTGGCGCATGGCGGCAGGCGGTGGCCTGTGCACGACATGTGATCGCGGGGCGACGCAGCGGCATAGCCTGCGGGCAAGGTGTCTGCGCCGGCGGCGGCCGCACGACGCAGTGGCCCAACCGCGCGAGCAGGTGGCTCGCAGCAGCAACCGCCAGACGGCAGCGGGCGCACGATGCGCTGATAGCCAGGTGGCGGTGGTTGTCAGCCGGCGGCTACTGCTGATGCAGCGGTAGGGTTCAAGGTTTGACGGCTGGTGGAATTCGGTTGTAAACCCTAGGGTTTGCAGTTGGATTGTGGGACCAATTTTCAAATCTCAAAATCCTAGATCCAAAAAGATTTGGTGGTTGAGGATATCAAGGCCCTGGAAGATTTGTGAAGATTTGGAGTTATCCAATTTGAAATTCAAATTTCAAATTTGTAATAGATAAGATTATTTTATTTTTCCTGTTTTGTGAGGCCACGAGGAATTTTTGTTTGTCTTAATTGCCTCGTATGATATGTGATTTATTAATTGCGCTATAAGCATGTGTAGATAATAGAAAAACATGTTTTACTGCTTTATTATTTACAGCTTTATAAGCATGCTTATATGATTAATTTCTTGTCGGATTATATTTTGAATTTTTGGGCTTGTTTAATTACATGCAAAAATTTTGGAAAATATAATGACAAGAAATTATTTATGTGTGCCTCTGAGAAACCTTTTGAATCAAAAATACTAAGCTGAGTTTTTAATTAAAATCAATAGATCTCCACAAAGTGGTCCTAGGTAGTAAGTGTATCTCATGTCTTAGTAAACGTCTACGAGTGTAGCTTGCTAATTCCCGGAGGTGCATGGGCTGCAGTTGTTGGGATTTCTAGACAAACAATTTAAATCATGTGAATAGTGGGAGGGTTTTGCATAAACGTCTACGAGTGTAGCTTGCGTAATTCTCTTTCATAAGTATTCTAGGATTGATTTAAATTTTAGATAACGAAAGCTTTAAGGGTCGTGCGGTATGGTTACGCGCTATGCCAAACTATCTCTTTTGGTTGGAGTTAAATTTGTGGTTAAGTGCTTAGAAGAATCTTAGAATATAATGCAGTTGTTGCTTCCCTGTTCTTGAGAGATGGCTTGGTCTAAGGTTTTACACTAATAATTAATTTCATGTGTCTAAGGATTCCTGATATGGTATGAAATTAAAGGATTGGGGCTTAAAACCCGCAATCTGGTTGAGGGTGACATCGTAAACGTCTACAAGTGTAGCTTGCGGTGGGAACTCTTGGGCTATTAGTGGAAAACATTTGTATTTGATTTATCAAGAGGTTTTCAATGCATTTGTTTTCGAATGTTCTGCATGTATGTTCTTATTAAGATTATTTATTTATTTCAGATATGTTTATGTCTACTGTTGATCAAATTCTTGCTCTCAATCCCTTAACTGGTCCGAACTTTCCTGAGTGGAGATATTTCATTGAGTATATCCTCCTGTCTAAGCAACATATGTTTGTTCTTTCTATGAAGCCACTTGCGCCATGTTACCATAAAATCTCTAGACGTGAGAAGGAATTCTATGACAGATGGGTGGAATCTGAGGATTTTACTTACAAGTTAATCTTGGATAACCTGTCTAGAGATTTGAAGCTCAAGTACATGGGCTATTGTAGCTCTGTAGCGATCTGGACGGACTTAGTGGCTACGTATGGCGAAGTGGAACGAACTGTCAGCTGTGATCTTGTGAAAGACCTTGTCTACAAGAGAATGGTTGATAGTAGTTCGGTGACATTACATGTGGTGATGATGGATAACACCATGAATCGGTTCACACGTAGAGGTGGATGTATCAGTGATCGAGCTAAGATCGATATAATCCTGAAGTCATTACCGCTTTTATTCTATGACTTTAAGAAGGATGTAGCTAAGAGAAGTGAGTATACTTCTAAAGAGTTGCTTACTGATCTCCTGGCAGAACAATCTTTCGTACCTTCATGGGATTGTGAGTTATCAGATTTTGTGCACAGTCTGAACACATTGAAAGATGTGGTTTATACTTGGTATAAGAATATGATTG
>JAPKLW010000562.1:431770-445292 GCA_026898455.1 Plectranthus barbatus | reverse complement strand
AAGTGGTATCTCTATCTATCAAGTGGTGTCTACTGGCGGAATCTTGCCAGCATAGGCCATCAGTTGAAGCGAAATTGGGTCCCAGCTCCCAATTCCTAGAGAAGAGAAGTTTATGCGGAATAAAATTGAGTCCAAGCGCTCAATTTTCCATCTTTCCAGTTGCCAGCTGATAACTGATGGAAGTCTGCCAGTAGCAAGTACTATCAGCAAGTGGTATCAGTTGCTAACTGATGAAGAGGCCAACCAGTTAGGGGGAAGTATGCAACTGGTATGTGCTACTGATGACCAGTCTTGCCAGCTGTCTCAGAAAAGGCGGGATTGTTCAAATCCAAGTAGCGTGTATAGCTCTCAGAATTTAATGCGGCATTTAATGCCACATTTAATGCGCACAGCGTCTGCGCAGTCCGACGTTTGGTTGCCACCAATCGCTGAGCGCCACGTCAGCTACACGACGTAGCCCACGTCAGCACGACCGCGCACGTCGCACAGGAAACCGGGCCTGCTGATGACCGTCGATCCCCGCTTGCTGAGCGTTGATCTTGATCGTTTGATCCTGCATGGACTTGGGTATAAATACCCGATGCCTTTTCGACGGAAAAACCTTTTACGATCATTCAATTTCAGAAACCCTACTCTCTCAAGCTTTCCTTAAGATTTCTTCTGAAATTATGGCTTCATCTTCCCGACAACCAGATAATAACCCTCCATCTCCATCTACATCTTCTTCGTCTGGTTCACCAGACTTACCAGTCGCAGAAGCCCACATGCCGACTTACACTGGCATCACACAGATGGACGATGTAGATTACACCCTTCCGTTCGCTCGACTGGTTCAGTTGAACAAGCCAGCGACCAGGGCTCAACTCTCGAACGCGCAAATCAGGGCGGCGCAAGTTCAGAAAGAAAAAATTCTGAACGAAAAGCTGGCGCGCAAAAATTACGGAGCGGAGTTGATCGAGATGATCGACCGGGAAGGCCTTCGACAATATCTGACGGCAAGGCCCGAGACCTTCCATCCGCATATGGTGGCGGAGTTCTATGCACGGGCCGTGATTGCTGACGGGAGGAAGTCTTTCACCACTTCCGTCTTCGGCCATCTGATCACTGTCAGCGCCGAATACCTCGCCAACTTGTTCGGTTTGAGGAACGAGGGAATGGAGATAGCCACCTACTTCCACAACGATGTCGAGGAGTTCAGGAGGCGGTGGACTCAGTGGAAGAGGGAGGGGGTGACAAGTTTTCGCACTGGAATGCAGAAGTCAGAGATGGACGACTGGTGGCAGATGGTGTGCGACATCGTCGTCAGGATGCTGCAGTGCGAAGTTGGCTCATATGCTGAGTTGAGCCTGCGCAAATTCTCCGTGATGTGCGCGCTGGTGGATGGCGTGGAAGGGAACTGGGCCGAGTTCTTTTTCGGGAGACTGCTGGAGAATGTTGATCGCAACATCAACATTCCAATTGATGGGACGTTCACTCACTCCGTATCTTTTGGGCTGCGGATCAGCCATATTTTAGAGATGGAGATTGGAGATGGAGTGGACCAGGGGGAGCAACTGGTGAGTTCGGATTTCATTCCGCCCACCAAGGAGCAGGCAAAGCTGCCCCGCCCTGACTACCATAAGCCGCGGAGGCTGAAGGGAAAGACAGCAGTCGACCCAGCTGAGGTTGTTTCTGAGGAGGACTCAGAAGACCTGGGAGAGCAAGTGCCAGCTGTGGCTCTCCCGCTGACAGCTGAGGCAAGGGCAGCGCTGAAGAGGAAGATGGAGACGGAGTCTCTCTTCGAGACCATGGAAGGCGCGGTGGCTGAGGCGACTGGTATTCACCCACGAGACGTACAACTTGTACCAGTCACCAAGAAGCCTACCCACAAGAAGCCCAAGACTTCCCAGCACCAGCAACCACCGCAAGCTGTGGCATATCACCCCGAGTCTGGGAAGATCTCCATCCCAGTCAAGAAGTCCGTTCTGGGCCTGACTGAGGAGGAGACGCTGGAGAAGATGACTCGCAAGCGCAAGCGAGTCATGACCAAGGCGCAGAAGGCTGAGAAGCACGCCAAGATGGCAAGGAGTGCCTCCTTGGTGAGGAAGAAGCAGGCCAAGTCAAGGCTCCGGGCTCTGCTGGCGAAGCAGAAGAGAGAGGCGGAGCTGGCGGCGAGGGATGAGCGCTTTGCTCAGATCAAGGCTGAGACTGAGGCCAGGCGCCAGCAGGAAATACAGGAGCAACTGAGGCTGGCGACCAGGGGCAAAGAAAAAGCGTTCGAATCCACAAGTGCAAGGCCACCAGCACCAGCACCAGGCGAAATCTTATCTGAAGAAACTTTTGAACACCTGCTGGTGATGGGCGCTGACAAGGATGTACTATCCCTTGTGGATGAGTACCAGCCGGAGGAGGAAACCGCTGATGTCCCTCCACCTGTGCAAGGGGGTGGTGGAGGTGACGACGTCCCACTGGCCGCGCAAGGGGTTGCCAGTGGAGGAGAAGAAGAGCGGGCGACCACCCCGGTACAACTGGCGAGCTCCTCGGATGTCAGTTCTGAATCCGAGGATGAAGAGGAACCAAGGGCTGAGAAGCCAGAGAAGGAGCCAGCTACGGAGGTGGTGCATCACTCAATGGTGCAGAGGATGGAGCCAAGGGATCTGTTCCCAGACTTTGAAGCTAAGGCTCAAGTTTCTGCCAGTCGCCCCCGATCCACAGATGCCTCGACATCAACTTCTGGGCGACCAGCAGCATCCTCAACATCACCAGTTAGGCGTGCACGATCTGAAAGGCGTCCTTACATGCTCTGCATCCAAGAGCATCAACTGGTTGATGAGGATACTTTCCAGGCACGAGTGACAGGAGTGCACCGGTGGGAGCAGCGCGGGGAGATGGCATTTCATAATTCAAGAGTGCCAGAGCCATCTGCATTCAACATCATACCGTTCAGCAGACTCCCTCACCAGTCGGTATATGCCTCCAGAATCACTGCCTGGTGCCTGCCCCTGCAGCCAGTGGAATATTACAACTCCACTCTCTATGAGTATGCTGAGAACATCACGGTGGAGGTGGAAAATGCCGTCAATGACGAGATAATATCCAGCTACCGAAGGCTCTGGAGGGTGGATCCGGAACTATGTCTGGAGTTCCGGAGATGGAGAATTTTTGACAGATGCCAGCACCTGCTGACTGTGGAGAAGCGGGCGGTTCTCTATGCCAGGCTGGGTCTTGGCTACTGGAGAGCGGAGGAGGAGTGGGCCAATGCTTTCATGGGCACCGATCCTGAATGCCACCAGCAGCTGTCTACAAGGAGGATCCAGCGCCGCTTGCTGAAGATTGCAGAGTATAGGCAGCTGACTGGAAGCTCCGGCCTCCCGCCACGGCAAAAGGTCAAGTTACCTTTCCTCCAGTTCCGAGTCAGCAGTCGGGGGTACCAGCTGACGTACGCGCTCCGACGCCTCAGAGTGCTGGTTACCCTCCCAAGGATCCCTCCCTATCATGCTATCCTGTTGGACATGGCTGCCTGCGCCTTGCTGGTAGACCATATTGTGGAGGAGGATCCTTCTCGTGGCTTGTGGCTGACCCTTGCCATCCCTCATGTTCCTATTGTCTCGGGCGATCTCGTCCCTGATTCTATGGACTGGCAAGTGGTGGAATTCACTGAACAAGTCCAGCCAGCTCCAGCCACAGTGCCAGTGGTGGAATCAGCTGAGGAGCCAGCTGAGGAAGTACAAGTTGAGGCACCAGCAGCTGCTGCAGTGCCAGCGGAGGAGCCAGCCCCGATGGAGATATCAGCTGCATCTGAACCAGCAGCGGCTCCTTCCGCAACTGATGTGCCTTCCTCTTCCCTTGCAGTTTCAGCACAGCCTCTCTCCGAGGTCCATCCGCCTGCGCAACTGCTTGATCTCATTGATGCCAGGATGGACCAGCGATTTTCCTCCTACCGAGCAGAGATGGCGCAACAAATGGAGACCTTCACCTCTGGGGTGAACTCCTTTTTGGTGCGGATCCAAGAGGGGGAAGATGCGCGAGCACGTGCCGAGGCTGAAAGGTTCCGTCTTGCTGAAGAGGAGAGGAGGATAGCTGCTGAGGAAAGGGAGAAGAGCAGACAAGACATGGCGGCTCTTACTGAGATCTTGAGGAACCTAGCTAATCGAAATCAATCTCCTGGATCTTCTTCTCAGCCATAGGTCCTGTGCTCTTCATTTTTTGTGTAAGTGATTTTGTATCAGTCTAGACTAGTCAGTTGTCCTTCCTGTACTTGTAATTTCACATCACTAATGGATTGATTACTGACGGGTTGACGACAATTTCTCATTGTCCAACTAATGTCTACTGATTTTTACTTACCAGCTGAACTTACACATTTTGTGTAATCAGCACCAGCACTCCATTTGGTATCTTTTAATTCTAACCTGGCTCAGATTCTTACTTCATATTTTAATCGAGCAATATCTCTCCCAGTTTGAGGGGGAAGATCCTTAGGTTAGAGCTGATGTGAGGAAGTATTTTCATGGGTTTAGATCTGATAGGTTTATTTGTAAAAACCCTGAAATATTCTGTAACTTTCCTCATCAGCTGAGTGCTCGCTGGTTAGGCTTTGATCGCACCAAAAAGGGGGAAATTGTTGGGAAAATTATCAAAGTTTCCCTTCCCCAGTTGATAGCTTAGATCTTTGATTTGGTGTTTAAGTGTTTTGGTGGATCAAATCCTAAGTCCAACCAGCGTCAGTTTGTCTCTAGAATAGCTCTAGTCTCAAATGTAAAGTCCTGTTTAGGTCTTTTGAGTTGTAAGTCGGAGCTGATCAAGACTCATGCTGACACTGTTCATCAGCATGAGAATCTCTTACCTGGTGAAGGATTTCACCAGCAGACGACTGACAGACCCATGCTGACACTGTTCATCAGCGTGGAGCCAAGAGCTAATGACTGGCTACTGTTCACCAGTTGGAAGGATTTCACCAGCAGGAGGCTGACAAATCCTACCAGCAGAATACGTGTTCTGGCTGACACTATTCACCAGCGGTGAAGCCACCAGTCATGGGAGATTCCAAGAGTTAACATCCAGACAATTTGGTAGACCTTGATTGTGCTAAGGAAAGTCACCAGCAGAGACTGCCAGCACAAGATCACCAGTATGTTCTACCAGTCGGAGGTTACCAGCAGAATTGAAGATTCGTTCTCCCAGAGTCTTAGAGACAAAAAGAAGATTCGTCTGAGGAATATACTGACAAAGTAAGACTTTAAGGAAGGATATCCTTAAAGTCTATCAGTTCAAGACACCAGTTGAAATTCCTCGTACTGACGAAATAATGCCGTTCTGACACAAAGAGGTCTGTGTCAGAAAAAGCAGACACAGGTATGGTGTTTTCCTGAAATTCCTACCTGCCGCCGTCTGAAGTACATCCGAGGACAGAGACCCATTCCGGATGTGTCCAAACGGCTAGAATATTTGAATGGGATCCCTCGGCTATAAATACCTGGGATCCATCAACATTCAATGTTCTTGGCCAATTCTTCACCTACCGAAAGACTGAAATTTATTACGCTCAAGCAAGTAAAAGCATACAACTTTCGAGGCCTCTCAAAAGGCTATCCGTGTGTTGATTTATTCAAACACGAGACTTCAAGCTTCCAGCTTGTAAGTTACAGACCTCGCTTGGTGTTCTTTCTCTTTCTGAGGAAGAACATAGCAGCTCTAGAGCCAGCCAGCTCTTGAGTTATTACGGGCAGTTTGCCGTAGAGGATTTACGTTCTTGGGAGAACTCAACACCCAACTAGTCAGAGGAGGAGATCAAAGTGACGTGCTCGCACTCCATCCATCTGACGAGAGCTGAAGAAGGACAAGGACCGGGAGCGGTTGATCCAGTGGACTGGTAGACGGGGCATCTACCAGCTGGAGATAGATCGTAGGACTCTTTGTACCTGATTGCTCTTATAGTGAATTTCCAGTGAGTCGACTGGAGAGTGGACGTAGATCAGTTGATCGAACCACTATAAAAATCCTTTGCCTTTATCTGCTTTCAGTATTTAAATTTGTATTTGAAACCCAGCACCCAAGTGCTGGTGTATATCTGAAAACTGATAACTGTGCAAACTAGACTTAAAATATTCTAAGTGTTGAGCTATCAGCTGACCAGCCAGTCAGCCAGCCAGCTGAGGAACCAGCAGGACAGAGTGCAAGTTAGACTTATAAGTTCAATATTTCCGCTGCGTAACGTTATACACTCTGATAAACCGGGACCAACAAAGTTACTTATGTTTACTGCTCATCTCGGAATTCGAACGGTTGCGCTGCTGAATATTTTATTCAGACGCGGGAGATTGCTTTTCATAAAGATGTGCATTTAATGCGTGCAGACGGCGGCGACGAATTGGGTTGTGCCACGACACCAGCACTCAAGTTCTGGAGAACGTGCGTACTCGCACGATTTGACTACATTCCCCAGCCGTTGATTGAGATTAAAAAGGGAGCAATCCCCACCGTTGATTCCCTCTCGTGTTCTGAAATCTTCTATACACTAGATGGAATTCAAATCTCTATCATTTTTGAAACCCTTCGCCTCTCTTCTTCTCAAAACCCTCTCTGAAAATTTCTAAATCTCTGAATTCTCAACAATGGCGTAAAATCCCAACTCTCCAAATACACTAAACACAGAACCCAACCATCCTGAATCACCCCAAACCTTGAATCCAGAAGATTTCATTTCGTTATCCCCACTGCAACCACCCACCTTCATTTACCCACAAATTGTCGGTACTCCATTGCATGCCCGACATGCACCTGATTTCACTGGCATAGAAAAGAAAGAGGATATCGATGAATCCATCCCCTATAGCAAACTTGTCTTTTTGGCCCGGAAGAAGGAATTATCAGGCCATACAAGGGAGCAAAGGCTTCTGGCGCAAATTATGAAGGACAAAATTTTATATAAGCCTCTCGCCACCAAACATATTCCAAAGTGGATCTTGGATCTACTCGACTCCGAACTTTTGGTAAAATATCTCTCCGCTGAACCTGTTCGATTTCACCCTCATATGGTTTCGGAATTCTATGCTAGGGCAGTTATGAGCACTGATCAAAAATCTTTCAAAACTAGCATTTATGGAAATATTGTGGACGTTAGTGCTGATTTATTGTCTAGAATGTTTGGGCTTCGAAACTATGGAGCCAAGATATCTCAATACAAGATGAATGACCATGCTGAAATGGAGCGACGGTGGAATCTTTGGAAGAAGCCAGGGGAGTTGAAAGACAAAAAAGGACAGGCGATTGCCTTCAAGGTTGCTACACCGATCAATACTCTGTCTGATGAGTACAAGCTTCTAGCGGAGATAGTAATCAAAATGCTTCAATGTGATGATGGTTCCTACTCCGAACTCTCTGCCAAGAAGTATTCTGTTATGATGGTTCTGATCGATAACATTAAGGGTAATTGGCAGAATTCTTTTTCGAGCGATGGGCTGAACATGCTCGAAAGAATGATCACATAGCGGTAGATGGAACGTTCTCGTCGAACGTGAATTTTGGGCTAAAGATCAGTAAATACTTGGAGATATTGTTCACCAATACAAGAGTTGATCGTGGTGAAGGTCTAAACCCTACAGATTACATCCCAGCAACAAGGAAGGAGCCCAAGCCCGTGAGTAGCCGAAACCCTCGGAAGTTAACAGGGAAGTCTAATGTGGACAAAGACAAACCCACGTCTCCTGAAGAGCCTGATGCGTCCACTTTAGCTCCTCAAATCTTACAGTCTGCCATTCCTATGTCTGCTGAAGAGATTGCTCTACTGCAAACAAACGCTGAGACAGAGCATTGCTTCAAAAATCTCGAGGAAATTGAGAAATTGGGGAATTTACCTGTTGATCAAATAAATGAGATAATGACTGCAAAGGAAGCCGAACAGCTTCCACCTACTATTGGAGCTATGGCTATACCAATTCCAACGAAAAAGAGAACCAAAGTCACCCCTCCTGCACCTAAAGCGAGGAAGAAGACCAAGAGAAGGCTGGAGCTACTTTCTGAGAAGGAAGAATCAGAAAAGGCAGAAGAAGAAAAGAAGACTGCAGAAACCACTGCAAAGGATGTTGCTGACATTGTAGCAGAGAAGGTATCTGCTAAAGACACAACAGAGGACACTGCTGAAAGTGATCCAGAATACATTCCCAGGTCTTCCAGAACCAAAGAAGAGCGTACTCAGGGAGGACAAAAAACTAAGAGACAGCGCGTAGCTGAACTGAAAGAGCTCGAGAAGAAAGAATATATGAAGTTCATCAATGAAATGACGTTCGAAGGAAGAGATAGAAATTTCGAACGAATCAAGTCAGCCGCTAAAGAGTTTAAGGCTCAGAAGAGAGCCGCTCAACAGGCACTAATGGAAGAACAAGCTGCCAAGAAAGGGAAAGGCATTGTAGATGGAAGGATCTCTGTTCCCATTCCCCCAGTCAGCAGTGAAGGAGCTATCATATCCTCACAAGATGCTGTGTCAGATGAAGAGCTTGACAAGGCAATTCACGAAGGCAGATTCAGTGAAGTAAAGTCAATTATGGCCCTTGACAGCAGTTCAGATGAGGAAACTTCTTTTCAAGACTTTTCCAGGAGATTACCAGGAAATCCAGAAGCAGGATCTTCTGGAATTGATGAAAAGGAAAGTGATGATAGAAATGAATCTGCTGAGCAGATTGAACACATGGTGGGTAGCTCATCTGCTGAACATGTAGTTTGCCAATCACTGATTGCTGAGCAAGACACACGATCTCCACAGACTGCTATTGAAGAATCGTCTACCAGATATGAGGAAGTGATTCCTGATGAAGTTCCTCATACAGAAGATCTTCCTAATGTCATCTCTGACAAAGAATCCGCAAGGATATATGATGCTAAAACTCTGACGTTAATCTCCTCAAAAGGCATGGATCCACTTCGATTATCAGTCACGAGAAGTAAAGCAAATCCTGAATTTGATTTGCTAGGTCAAGAAATTGATAAATTCGTGTCCCTGATGGTTGAGGAGGACATAAAAGGTGTATTTGCTGGAGTATTGAAAGAAGATACTCCTGAAGGGAAGATATTGGGAGAAGAGTTCAGACGATGGAAGAAGTATGACTACATCTCTCATGAACTTGGTATGGAGGAAAGAGAGATTATGATGGCTTGGAAAGGATTGAAACTTTGGAGGCACGAAGAATTGTGGGCGAACGAATGGATGGATCAATCTCCATGCACAAAGCAGTACTCTGATAAGGCTGTCAGCGAAAGGCTTCAATTAATTGAAGCTCATCGGAGAACGTCCTCTCCTCGTTCTCTGCCACAAACAACTTTTGCTCCCGATGAATCAACTGTTGGACACATACAACTCTCAAAATGATAAGCCAAAGCTGCTGCCGCATACAAGAAATACCAAGCAGAACTCCCTATGCTCGAAGAATTATTGCATCAAGCCCGGTTGGCTGCAGCACTAGAGTACAAATTTCAAACGTTCGAGATTGTCGCCTATCAGGACAGAGAGGAGGAATTGCAAGCCTACATGTTAGCATTCTCTATAGCAGAAGCACGGAAACTCAAGGAAGCTGAGAACGCTGCTGCTGAAGCAGAGTTTCAAAAAGGAATTGAGGAGGAAATACATCTTCTAGTCAACAATGCTGCTGTAGCAGAGTTTGAAAGAGGGATCGAGGAGACAATACATTTGCTAGTCACCTCTGATCAAAGAGAAACCGCTAACACAGAAAGGACAGAGGTAGTCATGGAGGAAATCTCCACCTCCACTGCTAGGAGTCAAGCAGTCATCATTCCTACTACCTCATCCTTCCTTGCTACTCCGATTAGCACGCTACATCTTCCAACATATCTAGACTCCGTTGTTCAAATGGTCGTTCAAAGCGCGGTGTCTATTATATCTGAGAGAATGGTGATTGAAGCCACGGATATACGAAGGGAAATTGCGGTAGTCAAATCCAACGTTGATACCATAACGGCCAGGGTGGACACAGTCGAGTCCAACATTTCCTCTGTCAAGGACTCTGTACAAGAAATAAAGACAGACGTAGCAAAGCATAAACAACGAGTGGATTCCAAGGTGAACTCTTTTTCCTCCAGACTTCTGGATGCAATCAAAGAGGGGGAAGAAAGAAGGGCTGCTGAAGCTGTTGAGAGGAAGAAAGCGAAGGAAGCAAGAGCCGCTGCAAAAGAAGAACAGAGGAGAATTCTTGAAGCTGCAAAAGAAGAACAGAGGAGAATTCGTGAAGAATTCAAACGGAAAGAAGTCGAGCTCAAACAGAAGGAAACAGAAGCGAAAATCAAGATGCTCGAAGAAGAGAATGAGTGGTTGGCCAAGGATCTGGAAACAGAGGCTGCTGAACGTGCATCTGCTAAGGAGCTTCTAGACAAATTCGTGGAGCTAGCCTCAAACAAATTCGATGAATTTTACAAGATGAAGAAACCTGCTCCAGACTCCTGAGTTCCTCCGTTCCTCTGGTATTTTTTTTCTGCTAGCTCTTATTTTGTCTCTGTCTAATCATTTTTCATTGTACTTGTAATTGATATATCATATGAATGAAAATCGATCAGACAGAGACAACCTCTCATTGTCAATCTCTGATTTTCACCGTGTTTCTTAGTTAAAATACACTATTTGTGTATTCAACACATCTGAAAACAATTGGATTGAAATTGAAAAAGTAATATGTCTGCTAATTTTATTTGGGTGCTAGGATTCCTAGCATATTACCTCTGCAACATTTACTTATGCGTTTAATCGAGAAATATTTCCCAGCACTTGTTGAGGGGGAATTTCATTTTTTTTGCTTTGCTTGAACTAAGGTGGATAAACTCTGTGTTAGTTTGCTAGAATAGTTTAGTATTTTGTAAACACAAACATTCTTCCTCTTAGCTTCAGCAAATAATAGTAAGCTTTGATCGCACCAAAAAGGGGAAAATTGTTGGGAAATTATTCCTAAAATCTCCCTTAGGATTTATTTGTAAAAGGTTTTGTTGAATCAAACCTTAGCATTTGGTCGATCATTTGCTGAACTATATATAAGTCTAGCATATCATGTAATGTCCTATATAGGTCATCTATTGAGTTGTAATAGACTAGCAGACATCGAAGGAAAGCGTTTGCTAGAAGACATGCGCTATTCCTAGCAGACATCGAAGGAAAGCGTTTGCTAGAAGACATGCGCTATTCCTAGCAGACATCGAAGGAAAGCATTTGCTAGAAGACTTACGCAATTCCTAGCAGTTACCGAAGGACAGCGTCTGCTAGAAGACATGTGTTAGCAGAATGCTAAGGTTTTAGCATTTGCTAATAAATCCTGAAGGATGCTAGCAGAATAGAAGTCAAAGGTTTGATTGTCAACGGAAATATTCAGCAAATCAAGACAAATAGCGTAGAAGAATGTCAAAGGCTGAAGCCTAACTGCCGTTCTGACAAAAAGTACACACAAAGGACGACACTTTCCCAAAGAAGCTCGGAAAGTACAAATCGAGAACAAAAAGCGACTGAACAAGTCTTATCACTCTCGGACAAAAGAGACGTTGTGTCTAACGGATATGGAGATTCAAGATTTGAATCTCCACCTATAAAAGGAAGGTCCAAAAGAGAGAATCCGAGCTGCTTTTCTCACTTCAGACATTCACGAACACTCAACCAAAAGATTCATTTGACAAAGTGAACAAAGAAAAAGTAGTCAGTTGAGAGCCTTGTGAAAGAATATTAAAAGCTCTCAACAACCAGAAGTGTCGCTCATTTGATTTACTGACACTCCATTGAAGATATTCTTGATTGCATTCAAGAATTCTCAATCATTGGGATTCCTTTCTTTTCAGAAAGAATCTAACAGTCGAACACCTGAAAAGGTCTAGACTCAGACGGGCACTTAGCCGTATTCAAGGAAAGTCAGAAAGTGACTATAAAACTTCCAAATCAGGCAAGGCAGGAGTTTCAAAGGTGTTCCCTTGACCCAGCCGAACCAACATCTGAGGAGTTCAGGTTATCGGAGGATAGCTGTCAAGTAGCCAGGCCGAAAGCTCACTGCCTACTTAACTATAAAAGGCGAATCCTTGTAATCTCTATACTTACTTAGTGAATTCTTAGCGTATCGGCTAAGGAGTGGACGTAGATCTTGTTGGATCGAACCACTATAAATACTGTGTTCTTTTACTGTTACATTGCTCATAAGATTTGAAACCTAGCAATCACATTGCTAGTGTATAACTGTGAAGAAACTTAATTTATCTCCGAGCTTAACTAACCTTGAAAGGTAAAACATAAAGTGTGAGTGACGATTTATTATTCCGCTGCATTTCGTGAGTTTATCTAACACGACGACTCTGAAAATTAAGGACCAACACTAATTTACCGCAAGCTACTTGAGTAGACGTTTACGGCAAACGCTCAACCAGACCAAATAGGTCCTTTAATTTCTTAACATGCCCAGTATCTTAAGCAAAAGAAATTAATATTGGAGATCTTAAGACCATGTTCACCTATCCGGAGCAGGGACATCATTCATGAGTTATACTTCACGCAACATCTAAGCCAAAATTAACCACAAGCCTAACTCCGAACGTTTAGAGTGATTTAGCATACGTACAGGACCCATGCCGCATGCCCTTCACATCCTTTGTTATCTCATTTAGTTTAATCTTAGAGAACAGTGAAAGTTGTCTGATAAACTCATTATTTTACTCGCTTATCTATATTATTTTCTACTATTTTATGTAGTTTTATTGAGTTTATATATATATTCTATGCATGAGTCTATATTAGGTGGTATTATGCGCATTATGGTTTTTTTGCGTGGTTTTAGGCCTAAGTTCACGAGAAATCCGTTCTGGAAGCAGTGACGTGTAAGAGTAGCAGTGAACAGTTCTTCCACAAGAGGAATTCGAGCTATTGGCACATGGAAATGGATGATGCTTTGAGTTAGATCTCCAACACAACTGGAATCGGGTCAATCGGAGTTCGGGAGAGAAAGTTATGGCCAAAACCGTGAGACCGCGCAGAAGGGGCGAGAAGCCGCATCGACAGACGCCAATCAGCATCAATCGACGCCGACCAAGAAGCCACATCGATCGATGTGGATCAGCCACGATCGACGCGAGGCTGTCTGCTGGAGCGGAAATTCGAGGAAAAACGGATTTATTCATATCTTTAGCCCTAGATTTGATAGGATACACATCCACCACTATAAATACCTATGTAAATTCGAGTTTTTAGTACCAATCATCATAGTATTTAGTTTTTAGAGTTTGGAGACTTGGGGAACATGAAACCCTTTTATTTTCTTGTAAGTCCTTTATGTTTATGCAATTTAATATGTTTTCTTTTGGATTTCTATCTGCGATGAGTGGCTAGAAACCCTAGCGGGTTCTAGGGCTTGATATTATTATGGATTCATGTTAGGATTAATTAATTAGGTTCATGATTCCTGTGTTTATTCTATAATTCTAGATTAATTCAAGGACCGAGAGGTGACGATTAATTTAGATGTCTAGCAATTGATAGAAGGACCCAGAGGTGAATATTAATAGTGGGAATAGGAAT